>JAABKJ010008748.1:0-11374 GCA_011634705.1 Andricus grossulariae | reverse complement strand
TCATTATGATCTCGAAAGTCAAATGATCGTTGGAGCAAAATGATCTGCAACAAGAATGATCCTTTTTTTTACTGTGTGCGGATAGATTTAGGATTTAACATTCTGTATTTTAATGGGGATTTTGGTTATAATATTTCGTAAAAATTATATTCAATATTTTTAAATTATATCTTTCTATATATTTATAAACACTATATATATTTTGTTTAATTCAATGTTTTATAATACACACAATCCGGATTTTATGGAAATATATTTAGTTTGAGTCAAACCAATCCTGATTTGCGTATAATTAAAAAAATGTACCTGAAATTATAAATATATTATAATATTATATTCACCAATAGAATTAAAGATGACCACCAAAGCAAAGACCAGAGTACAAAAATGCCACATTTTTTCGTAAAGGATAAAATTAACAATGTAGTAATGAAGAATTGGAATAAAACATGTAGTCGTTGTCTTATCTTCCCGATTATATAGGCGTCGAGCTTGTTAATCGCAAACATTATATTTACATTTCATCATTCGTTTTCAAGGAGAGAAATCTAGCTGACAAAGTCGTTTTATCTACAATAATTTCAGAATTAAACAATTTAGAAATTTATGAACAATTAATTAGCTGAAAATGTATCAAATGCAATTTTTTTATACAGCGAACCCTCATTTATCCCAATGCTCACTTATTCCAAGTCCCCCAAGCTCGGATATTCCAAGTGGCGAAATCCCTTCACCTCCTACCACTGTCCCTCCACGACTCGCGGTAAAGGTGAGGGGCTCATTCAGACTTGGAATATCCGAATGTTTAAGTTTCTAGGCTTCTAGAATGAGTGAGAGGTCACTGTAGTTCTTTAATGATATACGAAAGACATATCAAGTTCAAGAAAGAGCATTATCAAAAATTATTTATAAAATCAAGGAAAATATTCCCATTATTAATTTTAACTACTTTTGGAACAAAACTGAAGGCGAACTTTACAACGAAATATTTCAGGTTGAAATTGTTTATTTAAAAGTAGTTATTCAGGGTCTTATGTTTTTGCTTTCTCTTCAGGTAAAAGTTGCAATTATTATTTAATCCTGATGTTGTAGGTTTTATTTTATACCTTGACAGATTCTTTATAAGTTTCATTAATGCGTTCTATTAAAAAAAGTTTATTAAAAAAAATATGGTTTATCAAATTAACAATTGCATCATTCCGAAAAAAATGTTTTTACATAAATTTTATGAATTATTTTTAACAATTCTGATTTCTGAAATTGAGATAACTTCAGTGCATTCTTGGTGTCTTGAAACTACTCAGATTGAAATCTTACAAAATGAAAATAACAAATTGTAAATATACAATGTTATGAGTCGTAGAATATATTTCTTTTTAATTTTATCTTTGATTCTTCAAGATGATTAAGAAATTTCAAGGCTTCCAATTTAACAAATAATAGATAATCAGTAATTAATAAAAAACTTTTAATAGAAACTCATAAAAATTTTCAAAAATTAAATTTTTTTATTTTTAAACTTAGTTTTTACGAATAAAAGAAAATCTACTCGTCCCCTCTAAAAATTATTTTTTTTAAATTTGTCGATCTTTTTTGGGTGAAAAATTTTTGTATAATAATTTTTTTTCGTATCTTGTGTCGTTTTTCAAAAAATTTAATTTTTCAATATTTAATGTTATTTTTTACGATTAAAACAAAAACTACGTGCCCTAGCAAAAAATTAATAATGACTATCCGTTTTTTTCATAGCTTGTGTTTTTTGTTAAAAAATTTCATTTTTTCATTTTCAATGTTGTTTTCTTACAAATAAAACAAAATCTACCTGTCCTATAAAAAAGTGATCAATAACACATTTTTGCAGATCTTTTTTGGGTTCATAATTTTCGTGAATTCGCCTTTTTGCCTATCTTGCATAGTTTGAAGGCGAAATAGAATGTTCGATTTTTTATTATTTTTTGTGCGATCAAAATTTGAATTTTCGTTTTTGTTTTCTTCACTTTTTTCATATCATGCTTTATTTGGCTTAAAATGTTAATTTTCGTTTGTTTTTTTGGATTCTGAAAATGCTATAGCTCTGATCATTTTCTTTTCGTCGAAAAAAGTCGTAAAGAAAATTTTTCGAGTCTTCGAGTACACAAGAACTCCAGTATAAGGCCAACTGATCTAGTTCTTTGTAGAAATGCTGGTCAACAATGCGTGGCCACCACGCCACGCACCATTCGTCCAACGACGAATTTAGTGCCACAGCCACTGGAAGGCAACCCCCGAACCTGGCCTTATATTGGAGTTCTTGTGTACTATGAATAGTCGCAATTAGAATTTTTATATCTTGAAAAAAATGGTCTTGAAAAATTTCAAAATGCTCTAACTTTCTGAATTTCGATCCAAAATAGCTGGCTAACGAAATTGACCTTGAGCTTCTGATACTAAAAGAGTGTCCAAAGGCTAATCTAATGGAATACTTTTTCCAAAAGTTATCGTGCTTATAGACAGACATACAGACATATCCATACAGACAGGCACATTCCTAAAAAATTATTTTTCGGGTTCAGAGGGTCTCAAAACGTGGACATTTGACAAAAACGGGGGGGGGGCGTTAAATTTTACACAAATCAAATGCCGTCTCTGATGAGAATCTAAAAGTTCAAGTGTACCTCGAGTATACCTTGTCTCATTTCAGTACCTTTTACGCAGATTTAGGGGAACGTGTTTCCGCGTGGATTCTAGCCCGACCCTCCCGGTCCCCCTCGTAGACAAGCGTGGAATTTTTCCATACCCCCTCCCCCTCCATAAACTGTCCACGTGGTATATGGATGGCCCCTTGCTACAAATATATAGATATATACAGTGAAACCAGAATTTAGTTCCCCTGGATTCAATGTCAAGGTCAGCCTTAAAACCGGCACTAAATCCAGATTCGACTGTATATATATAATTGAAAAACAAGGTCAAACAACCACGGCAGGGTCCCACTCAGAGCAACTGCCATCTAAAAATTACAAGGAATCCCAGTAGAACCGCGGTAAATCTCACTCATGGCCACGTCTCACAACCGTGAGATGGGTAGTCACGAAGTGACCCAAGGATGACTGCTTTGTGCATCCATCTCGCAAGTGCCTTGGCATATTTTTTGGCACGCGGGAATGGCTTTAAGGTTTCGAACCAGTGATAGTTTTGCACCTCCGAGAGCACCAATCACAAGGACAATTACTTGTACCGAATATTTTGAGTACATTCGTTGTAGCTCCCTTTTAAGGTCTCGATACCTTTCCTCCTTTTCTTTCTCCTTGGCAGTGATGTTGTATTCGGAAGGAGCCGAGAATTCGATCACGAATATAGTTCGTTTCTCGAAGTCTTGGAGAACAATGTCAGGCCTCGAGTGGGCGACGGAGACTGCTGTCTGAAAATCGTAGTTCCAGAAAATATGGCACATCTCGTTTTGGAAAATTGAATCTATCTCCCTTGGAGCGTTCAGGAGGGCAAGGTCGCGGCCAACACCTTAAGATCGACAAAGATGGTAATAAAGCACTCTTAGAGCAGCATTATATCTGCATATATACAGACATAATGCGGTCTGCCAGATGTTGTACAGTCAATCACACATTGAACACGAAACGCATTCTCTCTTTCCCATCCAATCTTCTTGTTCAGTTGATGCAAGCGTCTTTTGGTCTTCTGATCCATCTTCGGTTTGACGCTTCGATTTCAATCAACTTGCATGTTAATGTTCCTTCTTGTCCTGAAATCGTGATTATCTCTCAGAAGGTGCCTGCTTTCCGCGGTTGGTCGTAATGTGTTTCTGGCACCACAGAATATGCATACGCGCCATAAAGCCTCGATGAACAGGGATAATGCTGGCATCGTATATCGGATAATGCTCGCATCATCCCTTAGATGATTCCTCCACTCATTGTGAGCGTTTTTCCAGTTTGTTATCGTGTTTCCATCTAAATTATTTTCAGCACCGCGAACTCTGTGATGATTGACATTATTTGTCGACCCATTGTCGGCGGCTCTGTGCGTTCGATCGTTTTGAACCGCACCTACAACTTTTTGGTGTCTTGGTGGTGTCATTGTTGTTCTCACGAGCAGCTAGGGAAATGGTTCATCCATCCTTGTAGAGCCCCGTATGCAAGGGTAAGGTTGCATACTCTGAGAGGTCGCCCGGTATCCCAGAGTCACCATATTCAGCAGAAACCCTTAGAACAGGGACCCTCCATCCGCAACTCGAGGACGCGTTTGTATACTCGAGGTACACTTGAATTTTCACATTCTCATCACAGACGGTATTAGATTTGTGTAAATTTGACTCCCCCCGTTTTTGTAAAATGTCGAATGACACACGATATGAAAAAAGTCAATTGAACATTATGCACCCAAAAAAGATCGGTAAAAATGTGTTATTGTTCACCTTTTTAGAGGACACGTTATTCTTGTTTCATTCGTAAAAAACAACATTAAAAATGAAAAGATGAGATTCTTGGACGAACCAATACGCCTCCAAATAGTTTAATTAATTTTTGGAAAGCTAAAAATCCTGGTCGTGTGGAAAATGGATTTTATTATTGCATAAGGGTCGATGAATAAAGCTTTAAACTTGAATTTGATTAGTTCCAAGAAACAACTCAAGTTTATTCATTTGAAACATGGTTGATGAAATAAAATGTAATGACCTTAAACCTACCGCCTGACCTTCGAATCGACAACCAACTTCAGGGCGCAGGAGAGAGAGGGGGAGAGAGTATTCGAAATATACCTTCTGAAGAAATTTGGATTTTATACTTCTGACCTTTTGTTTAAATGCAGTCCTCGCTGATTTGGCTGTTATTTCTAAAGAGTCACCAAAAACAACAGTCGCCACCGTCTTCACTCACCCTCACACACGACACGTCGCGACCGCTGCCCCATCGATTTTCTCGATATTGACACAATCTTACGCAGTCTTTTACGTCGGATCGTTCCGGCTATACTGATGTGGACTTATTAATCGGGATGATCCACGCACAAGTCACTCGACTTTCTAGTCTTTTGAATATGATATTATTCACACCCGAACTGGACTGGATGCACTAAGCTGGCTTACGCGATTTCTACGTTTCTCCAGTTAACGTCCCAAAACCATCTTTATGTAACCGTTTTAGGCCCGGAACCTTCGGGGCAACCATCAAGACGCGCACGTGAGAGGAAAAGCGGACGGAGCGCGAGAACATTTTACATGTCCTTTTTTTCTTACCGAACTTCTTGATCGTACAAGAAGTTAACGGAGAATGCTGTGGAGACTTGACTGCGATTAGCTTCTTTGAATTGTGTGATGATTGCAATTCTGAAATTTTAAGTCCTGCTGACTGATGTGAGAACGACGGCAGGATGGGGCGTGACTTCAAAAATGCTGATGCTGATGGGGCATCGACTTAGCAATCTTTTAGGGCACGTGCACTAATGTCAATTTGAGGTGAATCTTTTAATTTATCTTATTGAAATTATTATTCCCATGATCGACAGCAGCAGTCAAACCCTTCCACAAAAGTTATGCTTTATTTCAGATTTTAATTTTAAATAAAGTATAAGTTTTTAGAATTCAGAAAACTATTTACTGGAATTATTGATTAACAATTGCAAACAATTAGTGTCTACGCCAATATTGCTTATTGATTTCAAAAGTCAACAATCAATGCAGGACAGTTTCATAACTATAGAAATTTTTATACACTTTATAGTCAGGTAAATTATCAATTGATTTGGACGTAACTATCTTCCTTTAGAATGGTACTAACATGGATTGCGATCGATGAGCGAAAATCTTCATCTTGTTTGTTCGTTCCCAAAATTTATAGATCGATGCTTCGAAGATTATTCAGGCTTCTATGGTAATCAACTTTTAGTTTTTATTAATAATTAGAATTTTATTAAACATTTTGAAGTCAGTCAGGGACTCAGTGGTGCCAGGAGAGCATGAGTATAAGAGAAGTGGCACGCGATATTATAATTATCGCTGGCTCGCTCTCGCGCTCTCTCTCTCTCTCTCTCTCTTTCTCTGGCTCCAACGAGCGGTAACGCCTATGATTGTATATGTATATATGGACGAGTAGATTTTCTTTATTCGTAAAAAATAAGTTTAAAAATAAAAAAATTAAATGTTTGGAAAGACGACTTTAATAAGTTTCTATTAAAAGTTTTTTTTTAATTACTGATTACTTACTATTTGTTAAATTAGAATCCTTCAAATTTCTAAATCATCTTAGAAAATCAAAGATAAAATAGAGAAGAAATATATTCTACGATTCATATCATTGTATTTTTACAGTTTCATATTTTCATTTGTGTAAGATTTCGATCTGAGAAGTTTCAAGACACTAAGGATGTACTAAAGTTATCTCAATTTCAGAAATCAGCATTGCTAAAAGTGATTTATAAAATCCAGGAAAACATGCTCATCGTTATTGTAACTACTTATGGAACAGTATTAAAAGCGAATTTTAAAAAAAAATCAGGTTAAAGTTGTTTATTTAATATTAGTTATTTAGGGTCTTATGTTTCTGTTTTCTCTTTACGTAAAAGTTGCAATTCGGAGAGAGCTTTTTTATTTCTGGAAAGATTCGCTATAAATCACTATGTAAAAATACTTATTTCGGAATGATGCAATTTTTAATGTGATAAATCATATTTTTCTTAAATAAATTTTTTTTGATAAAAACGCACCAAAGAAATTTGTGGATAATCTTTCATGGAATAAAATGAGACCTACAACATCAGGATTAAATAAGAATTGCAACTTTTACCTGAGGGGAAAGCAGAAACATAAGACCCTAAATAACTATTGCTAAATAAACAATTTCAACATGAAATATTTTTTTGTAAAGTTCGCCTTCAGTTTTGTTCCGAAAGTAGTTACAATGAACATTCGGATATTCCAAGGCTGGAGGGACGCCCACCTTTACCGAAAGTCGTGGGGTGATTTTTTCAAGCTGCGTTCATTCGCTGCCCCTGCATTGTAACGATGTGCGCGCTATAAGGAAGCGTGCGTCCTTGCAACACACGAGGGCTTCCCGCTCTTCGGGCCTCTTTTCAGTTGGTCAGCCACTGATGCGGGAGCGACCGTAGAGGGACAGTGGTGGGAGGTGAAGGGGTTTCGCCACTTGGAATGTCCGAGCGTGGGGGACTTGGAATAGGTGAGCCTTGGGATAAATGAGGGTTCACTGTATACCAAAATTACATTTGATACATTTTCAGCTCATTAATTGCGCATTAAATTATAAATTGTTCAATTCTGAAATTATTACAGATAAAACGACTTTGTCCGCTAGATTTCTTTCCTCGAAAACGAATGATGAAATGTAAATATAATGTTTGAGATTAACAACCTCGTCGCCTATATAATCGAGGAGATAACGACTAGATGATCTATTCCAATTCTTTATTACTACATTGTTGATTTTTTCCTCTACGAAAAAATGAGGCATTTTTTTACTCTGGTCTTTGCTTTGGTGGTTATGCTTAATTTTATTGGTAAACATAATATTATAATATTTTTATAATTTTAGGTACATTTTTTAAGCTACACGCAAATCAGGATTGGTCTGATTTAATCTGAATTTATTTCCATAAAATCCGGATTGTGTGCATTATAAAACATGAGTTCAAAAATAAATATATAGTATTTATAATTATTTACAAATATTAAATATAATTTTTACGACATATTATAACCGAAATCACGATTAAAATTTAAAAGGTTAAATCCTAAAACTATCCACAATTGGTACAAATACTATAATTCTTCAATGAAAATATATAAATTTATTTAGGGCTGCATATAATAATTAAAAGAAAAGGTTATAAGTATGGAAAACGTGGCATATGGAAAAGTTCCAGTAAAAACGCGATGGCGTTATATTTTATATTCTTCTTAAACAATGAGAAGGTTATAATGTTGTGAAACTTGTAAATAGACTACGTCACCTCTATACCAACATGACATGTTACTTTGCTTTAAAATGAAACAAATAAGAATTATTTACACATTTGCTCAATTTTACATAACTTTATTTACTTAATATTAATGTGTTACAATGTGTTTAATGATTTTCAACAAAACAGGTGAAAAAGATCATTATATATTCAATTAATATGTTATAATTATCATACCATCACGATTATTTATTAACCAATATATTTAATTTTATAACGAAAAAGACGAATTTTCAACAAACTGCATGAATTTTCTACGAGGTAGTTGAATTTTCAACTAAAGAAAGGTATTCTCTAGAAAAATAGTTGAATTTTGCTATTTTCACCAAATAGTTGAATTTTCAACAAAATGCATACATTTTCCACAAAATAAATGAATTTTCAACTGAAAAGGACAAATTTTTAGTTAAAAAATTACTTTTCAACCAGAAGAAATAATAGTTCATAGAACTAGCTAAATTGTCAACCAAAGAGATGAACTTTCAACAAAAATGAAGCGGACTAATTTTTAACCAAAAGAGGAGAATTTTTAACAAAAAAAAAATAGGAACGTTGATTTTTTCAACCAAAATGGATTCGAATTCTAAATTAAAAACACTTGAAATCAACAATATAAGACCAATATTTGAAAAAATTGGAACCTATAATTAAACAAACGAATTTTCAACCACAAAGGATACTTTTTAACACAATTTTTGCAATTTTCAACAAAATGGAATTATTTTCAACCAAAATAGTTTAATTTTTAACCAAGAAGATTATTTATCAACCGAGAGGAATATTTTTCGAACGAAAAAGACGAATTTTCAACCAAGGAAATTGAGAAAGAAATTGTTGAATTTTCAACCCAAATAAAGTATTTTTCAACCAAATGAAATGACTTTTCAACAAGCTACCTAAATTTTCAAGATAAATGAATTTTCGATTAAAAAATTTGAATTTTCAACTCGAAATTAAATTGTTAAATTCTCTATTGAAAAAATTACTTTTAAACCAGAAAAAATTATTTTTCAACAAATCAGATAAATTTTGAACCAAAAAGATAAATTTTCAACTAAAATGGTGAATCTCCAGCTGGAATAGTTAAATTTTCAATTAAAAGATAAATTTTTTAATAAAAAACAATGATTTTTTTAACAAAATATTTCAATTTTTAATCAAAGAGATGAACTTTTGACTAAAATGAAGAATCTTCAACCAGAAAAATGATGAACTATCAACTAAGAAAGAGACATTTTCACCAAAAATGAAGTAGTTAAAATTTCAGTTTAAAAAATTAATTTTGAACAAAAAAAACGAATTTTGAACCAAACTAAATTTAACTAAAATCAGAGTCTTCAACTAGAAAAATGATTTTTTCACAATAGCAATTCAACTTTTAACCAAGTAATTGAATTTTCAAACAAAATAGATCAATTTTCAATATGGTAAAACCATTTTCCAACAATATAGTTAAAGTTTCAACCAAGAAAAGGAATTTTCTAGAAAAAAACTTGAATTTTCAACAAAGAATATTTATTATCTGTCGAAAAAGATGAATTTTCGAAAGAATACATGAATTTTCATCAAAAAAAGTTCAATTTTTAACTGAAAAAGATGAAGTTTTACCAAAAATGAAAAAGTTATATTCTCGATTATAAAAGTTAATGTTTTACTCGAAAAAATGAATCTTTGCAAAATACTTGAACTTCGAAAGAAAATTTAAAAAATTAAAATTTTAAAATGAAACAATTTTTCACCAATACGACGAATTTTTAACAAATTAAAGGAATTTTCAACCAAATAGCAATATTTGATTTTTGAACTAAAAAGATAAATTTACAATAAAAAAATGTTATAACTGAATTTTCGGTGAAAATATTAATATTCTACAACAAAAAATGAATTTTCAAGAAAATAGTTCAATTTTGGACCAAAAAAATGATTTTTCAGACAAGATGATTAGTTTTCTACCAAAAAGACCAATTTCTAACAAAATACATGAATTTTCAACCAAATAGTCAAATTTTCAAAAAATAGTTAAATTTTTAAAAAATAGGTAAATTTCCAAAAAATTAGTTAAATTAAAAATTATAGCTCAATTTTCTGGTCAAGAAATCAATTTTCAAAAAAAAAATTTTTAAGAAACTCGTTAAATTTTCAACTAAACAATTTTCAACCAAAATTAAGATTCTTCAACTTGAAAACTGAAATTTGTTACAAAGTAGTTTAACTTTTGACCAAGTATTTGAATTCAACAATTTGATAACAAATTCCACTGTTTTGTAGAAAATTAGTTTTTTTATTCCAAATTAATTTTTTTAATTGAAAATATTTGGATTTATTTTTATCTTAAATATTCCATTTTTGGTTGAAAATGGACTTTTATAGTTTACAAATTCAACTGTTTGTATAAAAGTTTATGTATTTGCTTGAAGATTGGTATTTTTTGGTAGAAAATCAATCTTGCGGGTTGAAAATTCAACAATTTGATTACCATTTTTTTCTTTCTTGACTACAAAACTTTTTGTTTGAAAGTTCCATTTCTTTGTGAACATTCATCCTGTTGGTTTGAAAGTTCATCTCTTTTGGTAAAAATGTAATCTTTTTCAGTGATTTGGTTGAAAAATAATATGTATCGGTTAAAAATGAAGTCTTTTGTTGAAAATTCACATTTTCGTTGAAATATCAACTGCTACAGTTTTTGTAAATATTTACTTTTTTATATTGAAAATTCAACTCTTTGGTTGAAAATTGAAATAGTTTCTCAAAAATTCATATTTTTTTTTAAGTTTAACAATTTGGTGTTTGGATGAAAATTCAACTGTTTTTTAGTAAGCGTGTATTCTAGCTTGAAAATTCAACGGTATGGATATATTGTTTCTTTCTTCATGGTCTGAAAAATCGTTTTTGGTGGGAAATTTAACTCTTTTCGAAAACTCGTCTTTTTGATTCGAAAATTCATCTCTTTTGGTAGAAATTTCATCCTTTTTGGTAAAAAATTCAACTGTTTGGTTAAAAATAAATTTGATTCAGATGAGGATTCAACCATTTAGTTGAACATTACTTCTTTGTGTTTCAATTCAACTGTTTTTGACTTAAAATAAAAAAAAATTGTATTCGTTAAAATATCAACTATTACATTTTTTCCTGAAAATTCATCCTTTTTGGATGAAAATACGATGGAATGAGCCTGACGTTGGCAAGCCGGAATCTTGTTGAGGTGACTAAGAAATAAAGCTTTCACACCTCCAAGACAGCCTATTATGAGAACTACATGATGGACTTTGTAGCCTTGGTATAGCCTGCTTAGCTCGAAAAGTAGTGCTTGATATTTCGCCGTTTTTCTGCCTCCTTTGCCGTGATATTGCCATCGGCTGGTGCCGAGAATTCAATCACGTAAATGATCTTGGTTTTCAGATCCTGG
>JAABKJ010008747.1:0-11375 GCA_011634705.1 Andricus grossulariae | reverse complement strand
TCGAATCTAAGAGATTCCTTGGTTCGAGACGAATCGATTGACCTACAATATTAATACATTTTATTCAAAAGTAAGGAAGTTATAGTCATTTATATTATATGAAAAATCTATTTTTATAGTAAAAATTTTCTTATTTTCATAATTTAATGTTGATACGAGAATAGAAAAGATGTGTTGATTCGAGACGAATAGATTGACCTATAATATTGATACATTTTATTGAAGAGTAAGAAAGCTATGGTAATGCAAAATATTTGAAAATACGGTTTTTTATAGTGAAAACTTTTTCTTCATCATAATTCAAAGTTGATGAAACAATATAAAAGATTCCTTCGTTCGAGAGGAATCGATTGATCTATAATATTAATACATTTTATCAAAGAGTAAGGAAGTTATCGTCATTTATATTATATTAAAAATCGACTTTTATAGTACAAATTTTTTAATGCTCATAATTTAAAGTTGATGCGAGAATAGAAAAGATATGTTGATTCGAAACGAACCGATTGACCTATAATATTGATACATTTTATTAAAGAGTAAGGAAGCTATGGGAATGCATAACATTTGAAAAAATGGTTTTTTATAGTAAAATTTTTGTCACTAACAGAATTCAACATTGATGCCAGAACCGAAAAGATTCCTTGATTCGAAGCAAATCGATTGACCTATAATATTAATATACTTTATTGAAGATTAAGGAAGTTATGCTCATTTATAATATTTAAAACCTCTGTTTCAAACAGAAAAACTTTTTTCATCGACATAATTCTAAGTGGATGCATGAAAAGAAAACACTTTTTGATCATAAATTTTCAAATAGAATAATTCTGACAATTTTTGTGAAGAAATCATAAAGCTGGGAAAGGGATCGGGTGCGACAGAACTTTTCCCTTCCCTTATCCAGATCGAAAAATTATCATTTCGAATACCAAATTTGATTTGTCTTTGTGTTAAAATTTTTCTGTTTTATTTTTTAAGTTTGTATTTTTTGTAAATTTCTATTTTAAAATTGATCATAATGAAGACTTTGGTTTCTCTATTATTAACAAAAATCACTAATGCTTCCTCTATGATGAACCATATAATTATAAATACAAACACCACCTTGAACACTACTCTTATTACATGCACACCTAAAATGATTTTCATCCAAGAAAAAAAAATCGTAATACGCATTTTTAAGAAAAAAGATTTTTTAATATTTAACAATTAAAAATCTCATTTTTCTCTAAAACGACGCAAAATACGAATGGCAGTTCATAGTTCAAAATTACTGAGCTTCCTGAAATCTATTAAATTGTACGCTTTTCAGATATTTACATAGTTTAATTCAACAAATTTTTCTAAAAATATAGAGAAATAGGATAACAATCGACTAAAATAGCATTCAGTTTAACGAACTCTAACATTTTATGTTTGAAAACGTTTATTCTTAGTTCACTATGTGAAAAACATGTTCCATAAGATTATTAAGGTTCCTGAGCTTCAAAGGAATGAAAGTGTTGTTTTCATCTCTTACATTGAAGAAATATAATTTTTACCGATACAAAATCTCATTTTTCTTGAAAACGAAGCAAAATAGGAATAGCAATTTATAGTTTAAAATTGTCCCCCTTCACGAAATCTATGAAAATATACCCTTATCATATGTATTTCTAGTGTCTTTTAAGAAAAATTTTCAAACAAATATCAAAAATCTATTAAAACGACTAAAACAGCATTCAGTTTGACGAACTTCAAGATTTTATTTATAAAAACCTTTTTTTTTAGTTGTGTATCAGTATTCAAACTCATCTCCCTTTCTCAAATCTGTAAAATGAAACCCTTACCAGATATTTATCTTGTGTATTTGAGCAAACATAAGTCGATTTTTATTGGTCGAACACAAGATAAATATCTGGTAATTTTATAAATTTCAGGAAGGGGACGAGTTTGAATATTAATATTCAACTAAAAAAAAAAGTGTGTAGAAATAAAATCTTGAAAATCGTCAAACTGAAATGCTATGCTGTAAATTAATGCCTGAAAATCTGATAAAAAGTCAGGAAAATTGACTGCTTTTAATGACAGTGAACTTTGAAAAATAGTTTCTCATAGAAGAAATAATAGGAAAAGTCAGGAAAAATTCATAGTGGTACTTTAAACATTTCTAAACAAAATTGCCGTTGAAAAATTTGCAGAATATAATAAATTGTTCGATTTTTATACATAAATACACAACTGTACATCTTCAGTTCTAATGAAGATAATGAAGTTATTTAAATTAGAGCTAGTTACTATTACTATTCAATGAAAAACTATGTTCAAAAGTTCACTGTCGATAAAATCTGTCAAATTTCCCTACTTTTTATCAGATTTTCGGGTCTGTAATGTATGAAATTTTTTTTGGCATATTCGTTTTAGGCTCATTAATGTACAACATTTTGAACTTTAAAATGAGCCTTTCATTCATTGAGCTAACATTTTTTCTTCACTCTATTTTTGAACGTCTTGCTTAGTATATTTCAGTAAAACCTTGTTTGTTTTTTAAATTATTTAAAATTTTTGTTCAGACTCTTTTGCTGTTTTTAGCTCAAATATTTTTTGAGGCAGTACTTAGAATCATATAATCGACTTCTACACACTGAAAAAAAATTTACTTGATTCAAGGAAATGCGTTTCTTTGGTTTTTTTTCTTTGTGCCAAGAAATTATTTACTTCAGTTAAGTTATTATTGTTTATATGCAAAAGATTAACGTATTCATTCAAGAAAATTATTTCTTTGATGATATTTCTTTAATAAAAGTAAATATTTCTTCACATTAAAAGTGAAAAACTAGAAGGTACCTAAGTTTATAGAATATGTTTCAGACGCCTAAACTCCTTCTTTAGTCCAATAAAATCGATTTTTTGTAAGGGATAAATATGCTTTAAAATTACATAATTCATAATCATCGGAGTAATTAATTCAGTTTTTTTGAGTTAAGAAAATATTCATTCAAAATAAATGAATTTCCATTCAATTGAAGAAATATTTATTCTATGCTAAGAACTGTCAAAATCATAACAATAAAACAATTATATCAATTTAAAAAATATTCTTTCACCATAAATCGATATTCGTTCAATTGAAAAAAAATTATTAGACACTATAAGTTGTTATTAAACAAATATTTATTGCATTCTAACAATTATCATAATCAACGCAATGAGAACATTATTTAAGTGTAAAACATATGTTTCCAATACGATTATATATTCATTAAATTGAAAAAAATACTTATTCCATGCCAGAAGACCTCGCAGAAGACGACATAATCATCGCAATCAAATAATTATTTTTAATTAAAAAATGTTTAAAAAATAAAACGTTGATTCGTTTGAATGAAAGAAATCTCATTGAAACTCAAACATTTTTCAAATGATCGTTTAAAATCAAACACTTTTCAAATTAGAGATTGAATTTTTTTAATTTAAAGTCGTTTGCAATCAATAAATTTGCAGTTTTTATTTATAAATAAAAATAAAAAAACTTCACGTGCAATTTCAAAATTTAGCGAAATTAATCAATTAAACTTCTTACATTAAAAGGTTACACTTTGCACTCTGAAATTTTACCGATTCAAGACTTTCTATTTGAAACAATTCATTTTCAAATTGTTTAGTTTTGAATATTTGATTTTTAATTGCTTATTTTGAATAAACAGCCAAATACTGCTAAATATTTAAAACATGCTTTTTTTAATTAAAAAATTTCAGTTCGCAATGGGTTAAAAATGGAACATTTAAAATTGAGACAATATTTGAACTTTTATAATTTAAAACTGAAAAATAGAGTTTAGTTATGAGTCTATTAATTTTAAATTATTTCAAAATTGAAAATAGTTTATAAAGTTCAATCGGACGTTCTAACAAATTTTTAATCAAAATTTTTTTTCAAACTTTACTTTTTATTCATATTTATATCTATTTCAGAGATTGTTATACTATTTTTAATGAACGGATATATGGTAGAATTTTTACCCATCATACATTTTTTTATATTTTCTTATAATTTTTGTATGTCTTGTTTTGAGTGATCATTTTTTTCAAAATCAAATATTTAATATTAAACATTTTTTTCACAAATTCAAGAATGAGGCATTTAATTTGCATAATAAAACTACGAAACTGCTATAGAAGTCAACAACATATTTCTTTGTGTGAAAGAAATATTTTTTTGATTGTATCAAACATTTCTTTATATAAATCGCATTTTTCGTTCCAAAGAATTACAATTTCTTTCAATCAATACATATATATGATAATACCGTTCTTACACTCGAATACTGTTTTACAGAATCTGCTAAATATTTCTTTGAAATAGTAATAGTAATAGTTAATTCGAACCAAAACCATTTCTATTCTCATCAACTGTCATTTCTTTGGTACCAGGAAATATTTATTAAAGTTTATAGTACCCCAGACGGAAATGTTATATATAGTTTATATATAGTGTGAAGTTTGATATATAATGTTCATTTGTTTTATACATTTTTTATATCAAACAAATGAACATTATATATAATACATCACACTATATATGAACTATATATAATATTCCCACCTGGGACGCTTCTTTGGATTAAGAAATCAAATCTTTCAATTAAAAAAACTTTTATTTTATCCGATCGACATTACATTCAATTGAGAAAATATTTCTTAAAATTGACTTTATATTCGATCATATGAAACGGTTTCTTTGGATGGAAGAAATACATGATTGGACGTATTCAGTACGACCATTTCTCCGAACCAAAGAAATGTTTTCTGATTCAAAAACTTTTTTTCTTCAGTGTAGGGGTCAAACTTCATTGTTTGGCTTATATTTCGAAAAAATCTAGGAATGTCTTCACCTTGAAAAGAAATTCTTTTTCTGGACCACCCTACTGCCGAGGTTATGAGCCCCTATATTCCCATAACTATAACCATAACTGTCTGAGCTTATTGAAAATTTCTCACCCCCATGTGGAGTGTAAAATTTTGATACCGACTGACCCAAAAGCAAAACAGTTAAGAGAACAATAATTTCTGAATGAAATTCGTTGAGGTTGATTCGACTTTGGCAGAAACTGAAAGTAAATTTCTGCCTGGATACAAGGATAGTCTTTAAATATCCACAACATACCAAGTTAGCCTCCCTTTTTCGAAAGAACAGCTGTTCCACCCCCTCTTCTGGTGAAGCGTTCGAGTTCGACTATCTCTATCTCGAGCGGCTATCATGAAGAAAGGAGAAGGATTCAAGCCCCCAGGATGAGAGGAGGTGGAGGATGGTAACTGGTACCTACTTTGCAGGCAGCTGGATCGTAAAAGAAATGCTAAAAGAAGGAAAAAAACAGGCTCATGCCCTTGTTTTGCGAGATCGTGTTCGTGGGGGTGTGAGGGAGAATCCTTCGACGGTTGGGCCTTCCTGGAGGCGGAGGAGGAAATCTTCAGAACTACTTACTTTGCCATAGATACTAGATAGGCTCGAGGTATCGCCAGATGTCGATACTAATTAAATCAACAGAAAACCGCTTTTTTATCTTTTTAGGCTCTATAGAAACCCATGCCTCGACGCTTCTCGTATTTCCCTAGCGGGGGTGGAAATTCGAACGTTTAAATGCCCCATGCCCAAATCCCAACCGTCAAATCGTCAGATGCATCATGGAGAAAGAAGGCAAAAAAAGTATCAATATGAGAAAAAGGACAATTGGGAAAATATTTCTTTAGAAAATGCTTGTGTTGATTCCAAATTGTTGATATTTTTGTATATGGATCATTCCACTCAATTGCACCAATTAGACTTTAATATGGGTAAATATTTTATTTTAGTCTAGTAAGAAATTATTCTGCCAGCTTTAATATGCATATTTGGGGAACATGTATGTATTAAACAAATTACCTAAATATGAAAAAGTGAATAAAACAGTAATTCTTTGTCAGCTTCAAAATATTAAATTCTCTTTTAACAGTCAAATTCAGTGATTCTCTTCAGTGCAAATTACTATTTAAATCAATAAAATATATTCAATAAATATTTCAAATAAACTATTTATTCTGTGGAAATTACTTATTAGATTGTTCATAATTACTGAATTGATCAATGATAATGTTTATAGTTAATTTCATTCAGCTTGAATGATTTGCAAATTCGTAAATTCATCAATTTTAAATATTCCAGATTGGTGGTAACATTTTTCAAAATTTTTTAAATATTTTTTGATAAAATTAATTTATACGACCTTCAAAAGTGAAATAGTCATTCGCGAAAAATTAATTTTCAACAATATTTCTTCAGGGCTCATTTTAGGATCTTTGAACCAACAAAGATGAATTATGAAGTATGAACCAAATAGTCGAATTCTCAAACAAGAAATATTAAATCTCCACCAAAATCAATTGAATTTTTAATCAAATAATCAAATTTTGCATAAAACAGTTAAATTTACAATGAAAAAATTATTTTAAATCCAAAAGGGCGAGAAAAAAAATTGAATTTTCAACCAACTACTTAAATTTACTATCTACAAGGATAAATGTTTAACCAAATATACAAATTATCAAACAAAAAAATCAAACCTTAGCCAAAAACAGTTGTATTTTAAACCAAGTAGTTGCATTTCTAGCCAAGCAGTTGAATTTTCAAGTAAAAATGATCAGTTTAAAAAAAATGGAAATTTTTAGTTTTCACTAAAAAAGTTAATTTTCAACAAAAAAATGAATTTTCAACAAAATTGTTCAATTTTAAACCAAAGAGATAAATTTTCTTACCAAAAAGATAAATTTTCAACAAATAAAGATTTTTCAATCAAGAATGAAAAAAAAATTCAACAAAATTCTTAAACTTGCAAACCAAAATAAGAATTTTCTATAAAATAGTTAAAATTTCAACCCAAAAATATTAATTTTTAAGAAAAAAGTTAATTTTCAACAAGCAAGTTAATTTTTAACAAAACAGTTGATTTTTTAACCAAAAAAGAGCTTTTCAACCAAAGAGATGAACCTTCGACCAAAATGATAAATTTTTAACAAATTAGTTCAATTTTCAATTAAACATTATAAATTTTTAACGAATAATGTATATTACAAGACAAAAATATTTTTATTTTAACTCAAAAACAGTTGAATTCAACTGAAAAAAAAACAATTTTTAACAAAACAGTTGCATTTTTATCAATAACAAAAAAATTCAATTTTTAACAAAAAAGTTAAACTTTTGCCCAAAGAGATGAATTTTCAACTAAATAGATGAACCTTCAACTGGAATAGTGAAATTTTCAGTCAAAGAAATTAATTTTCGACAATAAAAAAATAATTAAAAAAAAAGAATTTTCAACAATATATTCAAATTTTCGACCCCCGTGATGAATTTTCTAATCAAAAAGATAAATAGTTAACAAATAAAAATTTTTTTCTGAAGAAAAAAAAAGTTCATCTAAATTGATTAAAAATTAAGAATATCAGTTTTCAATGAAAAAGTTAATTTTCAATAAAAAAGTTCATTTTCAACCAAGCAGTTGAATTAAAAAAAAAAAGAGGAGATTTCAAACCAAGAAGGTTAGTTTTCTACGAAAAAAAAAACTTATGTTTAACTAAGAAAGATCAATTTTTAACCAATAATGGAAAAGTTGCATTTTCAGTTGAAAAAATACATTTTAAACAAAAAAATAAAAAGAATTTTGAGCAGAGATGTTATTTCAACTAAAATGATGAATCCACCAAGTATTTTCACTAATTCAATTTTCAACTAAAAAGATATATTTTCAACAAATAATGTAATATGTTCAACAATCAACCACATAGTTCAATTTTCAACCGAGAAAGATGAATTATCAGCAAATAATGTAATATTTCAAAACCAACATATGAATTTTTAACACAAAGTTAATTTTTAATTAAAATAATTGACTTTTCAACAAAACAGTGGAATTTTCAACCAAACCAAAAAGAATGTCTTTTTAACAAAAATTTTGAATTTTTAAACAAATAATAAATTTTTTTATTAAAAATACAATCCTCAGGAGAAATCAACTGCAAATGGAAATAGAAATAGAAATACAAGGCAAATAAATTGTTTAAAAAACTTAATTTTCAAAATTCTCTAATTTTTTCCTGAACATTAATATTCAAAGGTCAGAATATTAAGCTTGTAAGATTTTTATTTCTATTTCCTTTTGCGGTTGCTTTCTCCTGAGAATTGTATTTTTAATCACAAGTTTTATTATTTGGTTGCAAATTCAAAATTATGTTAAAAAGACATTCTTTTTAGTTGAAAATTGCACTCTTTTGTTCAAAATTCAATTATTTTAATTAAAAATTAACTTAGTGTTAAAAATTCATATTTTGTTGTTGAAATATTACATTATTCGCTGAAAATTTATCTTTTTTGGTTGAAAATTGAACTGCATATGTGGTTGATTGTTGAACCACCTTTTATAAAATCATTTTTTTTAAGATTCATCATTTTAGACGAAATTTCATCTCTAGTTGAAAATCAAAAAATTTTGTTAAAAAGACAGTCTTTTTGGTTGAAAATTCCATTATTTTTATTACAAATTAACTTTGTATTATAAATTCATATTTTGGTGTTGAAATATTACATTATTCGCTGAAAATTCATCTTTCTCGGTTGAAAATTGAACTATGTGGTTGATTGTTGAACCACTTTTAAAAAAATAATTTTTTTTAAGATTCATCATTTTAGTCGAAATTTCATCTCTTGTTGAAAATTCTTTTTTTTTGTTGATAATAATTTTTAAACTGAAAATGTAACGATTTGCCAATTCATTACATTAATTGAAAATTCACCTCTTTTGTTAAAAGTTTAACTATTACATTATTTGCTAAAAATATATCTTTTTGGCTAAAATTACCAATATGACGAATATCAGATGATTTTTCCGTGAATTTGCATAAATGAACAATAATTAACATGAATAACTCATTTTTATTTTACACATATATAACACAAACTGATGGAAATTTTTTGTATTTAAGATAATACATGCTTTGCAGTGTGAAAACTTCATATCCAAATTTTCAACATTTCAGATACAAATTTTAAAATTTATTCATTGTTTTAAAAAAAAATATATATATATACTTCTACCATAAAAGATGACTTTTTAACAAAATAATTAAATTTTCAAGAAAATAATTGATTTTTCAAAATAGAAAGATGAATTCTCAACAAAAAAGTGTAATAGTTGATACTTCAACAACAACAAAATGAAATTAAAAAAGATGAATTTTAAAACCAAAAAGACGAATTATCAACAAATAAAAATTTTTCAGTCGTAAAATAAAAAAAACGTCGCCTAAATTGTTGGAACTTCTGGCCAAAAGACAAATTTTCTGAAAACAAAAAATTGAACTTTGAACCAAAATATATAAATTTTCAGCAAAATAGTTACATTTTCAACCAAACAGTAAGCCTTCGATAAACAAATTTTTTTTTAACAAAGTCGTTCAACTTTTACCCACGCAGATGAATTTTTCATTAAAAAATATCAGTTTTCAACAAAATAGTTAAACTTTGAATTTTCAACAAAATATAGTTGAATTTTTCTACCAGAAAGTGTAAATTTTTAACAAAATTGTTAAATTTTTAATCATATAGTTGCATTTTTATCCAAGAAAGATGTAATTTTGACCAAAATATATGAATATTCAACAAAATAGTTTAATTTTTGCAAACAAAAGTATCAATCTTTAACAAAATTGTTAAATTTTCAAAATAGATGAATTTTTTAATTAAAAAGACAAATTTTCAAACTAATAGTTGAATTTTTATCGTAATAAATTTGTAGTTTCACTTTTTAACAACAAAATATGATTTTGTAATAAGAAGTAAATTTTGTATGACGATACTTAAATTTTCAAACTTAAAAAGACGATTTTTCAACAAAACAGTTAACTTTCCAACCAAACAGTTTCATTTTTATCCCAGATTTTTTGTAATAATAACATTTTTTGTAATAATTTTTTTTATTCAATTTTATTTTACGCGTCCTTGAAACATAATACGAGTCATCTTTTTTAGTCGAAAATTTGACTTTTTGGATAAAAAATTAAAATTTGTCCTCTCGGGTTGAAAATTCGTCTTTTTTGGTACAAAAGTAACCTTTTCCGATTTAAAAAAAATCAATAAAAATGTTTTTAATTGTATCAATTTTTCACAAAATTTTTAAATTATCAATCAAACAGTTGCCTTTTTATCCGAAAAAGATCAAATTTCTGCCAAAATAGATAATTTTGTTAATTAAACAGACAAATTTTCAATCAAATATTTGAATGTTAATCAAAATAAATGTTTAGTTTAACTTTTTAACAACAAAATATGATTTTTTAATAAGAAGTAAATTTTCTATGAAGATACATGAATTTTCAACTTAAAAAGACGATTTTTTAACAAAACATTTAAATTTCCAACCAAACAGTTTCATTTCTATACAAGATTTTTTGTAATAATTTTTTGAATTTAAATTCATTTTACGCATCTTTGAACCTGTGGACCGATTTGGATGTTTCTTTGAACCTTATAAGATTTCTAAAAAAGTTTTCGAGCCTGATTTTCAAATCAGACTTTTAATTTTTTTATAAATAAACAAATATGACGAAAAAATGGCCATTTTTTCTATTTGACGTTTCCGGTGCTCGTCAATAACAGAAAGATGTTTGAAATCGCCTAAGTTTCGTTAAAGATGTTCCAATATTATATGATAAATGAAAAATTTTGTTTAAACAAATTATTTATTGAAAGAATGTTTTCTACGATTTTCCATAATTTTACGTTTTTAAGTTATATTGCAAAAAATTTGCATAAAAACAATATAATGATTAAGAAATTTCTTCTTGCGGTTATTATTGTTAATATTATAAACGAATTTAATAAACAAATGCATTAATCAGGCATTTTTCGAAAGAAAAATTCGTTTTTTTTCGATGTCAATTTTTTAAATTGAATTAGGAACTTTATGGAAATGGAACTTTCCCATTATTGGTTAAAAATTTATCTTTTTTAGTTGAAAATAAGTTTTTTATGGTAGAAAACTAATCTTCTTGGTTTGAAATTTCCTCTTTTTTTGTAAAAAAATGCAACGGCTTGGTTGAAAATTAACTTTTATGTTGAAAATTCATATTTTTGGGTTGTAATGAATTTGGATGAAATTTCTTTTCTTCGACAAAAAATCTTTATTTTTTAACAATTTATCTTTTTGATTGTAAAATTCATCTCGGGGGTCGGAAATTTGACTATATTGTTGATTTTTTTACAATTCTCTTTGTTTTTGAAAATTCATTTTTTTTGTTATTGAAATTTAATTTCTTCAACTAAAAATTTAACTATTCCAGTTGAAGGTTCATAATTTTAG
>JAABKJ010008746.1:0-11375 GCA_011634705.1 Andricus grossulariae | reverse complement strand
ATTTTTTTGGATGACAGTTACTCCCAGTGGGACCCTGCGGTGGTTGTTAACCTTTAGTTTTAGATATATATATATTAAACTCAAAGTACCATATCTCCGCAATTTTTTCGAATTTTCAAGAAACATTTGGTGGGATTTTTTTGACCAAACATTCATATGTATATCATGAATTAGAGCCAAGTCTCATTCCGACACGAAAACTCCCGTGATCTCATGACGTGAACTCGACCGACTGCTAACTTTCAGCACATGTTGCACACAATATTCTTTGTAACAAATGCAAGGAATTCTGGACTTGAAAAACAATAAGAACAAATTTGCCTGAAATTTAGGAAATATGTGGTAAAATTACGATAACTTACCGAAAATTTGCTGAAATGTTTGAAATGTGTTAATATTATAAATTACGAGAAATTGTTGGTAAATTTGTAAATTACCGAAAATTTCTGGAAAAGTCTGGGAAATTTATAATTTACTGAAAATTTTACTCCTCACAATCAGTTTGTCAAGTGCAAAGTCATAATAAAGTGAATGAAGAGAAAAAGTTAGATTTTTTACTATTATTTTGTCTTCATAGGATATCCAGGAGAGTAACCGAAACTTTCAGTTTATGAGGCACGTGACATTTTTTCTTGGATAAAAATATTCTGGCAAATGTTTTCGACATGCATCTTTTCATAAGAAATAAAACTATCTATAGAAATTAATTGAAAAATAAAATTTTTCTTCACACACACATACAATAACCTCGATTAGCCAGCGTTTACAGTCATAGAAAATGGTTGATTTCGCATTGTGCGCGAAGGCGATAATCAAAATCCCCAAAATCGGTGAGCAAACTGCTTTTACCGGTGAGCAAAATGCTCTCCATGATTAGCAAAACATTTTTCTCGCCACTTTTACTACTGGTGCCTTTTCCTACTTTTAATTTTGCTACTAGGCAATCTAAGGTTTTGCAATGTGATTTGTAAATAAAATATTATTCGATACACGATGCCTCAGAGGTGGGTGCTCCCTGCTCGTGTGAAGGCACAGCACTCACCCTTCAGCTCGGCTTCGCCTAGCCTTCGAGTTCATGCTGGGCCTTCACACTCGCAGTGAGCTATCTGCCTTTTTGGCCTATCGTATCGAAATATTCTATTTTCAAAGTTTAGAATTCTTTTTTAAAGAAAAAAGTAAGCCTTTTCATTCAGTTCCAGTGAATAGAGAATTGAGCTTGCAATTTATTATATTCTCAAATAAAATGATAATTATAAATATTATTTTTTGCACTTTTCTTCTAAATTTAAATGATCCTAAAATCAAGAAAAAACTGTTATTATCTCTAACATGATGACATACTGTTATTCCAACTCAAACTAAAGAATTTTCATGCAATAGAAAAGAATTCAAATGTTTAACAAAATTAACTTTTATTAATAACGTTTATTCGAATAGGTAGTTTTAAGTTTTCTCAATATTTCAGGTCTATAAAGGAAATTAAATTTGTAGTACAAAATAAGTATCCAAAAAGTAATAAAAAGTTGAAGAATATTTTTTTTGTTATTTTCAGCCAAGATATCTCCTAACTAGTCTCGCGAGTAACGATCTTGCTATCGGACTTCTGGTGACTCCCTTCGGCTTCCTCCCGGCAGTTTATGGTTGCTGGCCGTACGGTGAAGTCGTCTGTCAAATTCAGGTAATCCTTTTTTTTCTAGCTGAAAAAGTCTCATGAATACTGAATCCGAGCTCGACAAGCAACCGACATCAGTGTTTCAAATTTAAATATTGCACGACATAGTATCCAAGAGCAAGCAGTTGCCCCAAAAATTAAAATTCACGCTCAATAAACGCATTCATTCATCAGAAGGTAGGACCAATTCATTGCTCATTTTGAAAACGCTGCTGTATAATTTAACAGGAAGCTTGGAATCCATTCCATATTTTTTATCGCTATCCTCAGAGAAATGAATACAATATGAGATAGGGATTCAACATCAGTTTATCATAAATTTAAATGGTCAGCTACATTTGGATTGAAATTATTATTTAACTAGACACATTTTAACCATTGTTTAATCATTCTGTTGAATATCACTGACAAAGTCCTATTTAACCTCCATTTCGACAGCCAGACACTGTATGAACAAAATATTTTTCTCTCTCTCAAAAATTTGTACGGATTTTAACGAATTTGTAACACCAAAATTAGAATCCGTGTCATAGCAGAAATATGATTTTCAAAGATCTGGCCAGTGAAACAGTTCGCCAGTCAGGACCTATTCCAAATTAATCAAACAAATAGGTCATTTAGATCTTCGGAATTTGTTTCAATTTCCAACTCCAAAACAAATTACAAAATTTATATTTTTAATCGATTTTTATCCGGTCGGGGCTAGTGAAAAGTTTCGCTAGTAAAACCATAATCCGAATTAAAAAAGCAAAACGTTCATTTTATTCGTATGAATGTTTGCATTTCTGGACTGATTTCAGATTGTTTTTACTCAGGATAAAATTCTTTAGAGATTGGTGAAAGCCCATTTTCGATTATTGTCAATGAGATTTACAATTGAAAACTCTTTATTTTTAAAGATGTATGAATCAAAATTCTTAAATTTGGATGATTATTGAAACGTAGTGTATACAGATACGGCATTTTTTTATGTATTTTAATTATATAGTACGGCATTTTTTTTTATTCCTTTCAAAGATACGCGTGTTAGTGGTGTTAGTGACTGGTCACGAAAGATCGACCTGTCACATCTCGAAACCCTTTCCCAAGCCTCCCTTTAAAAAATACGAGTGTTAGTGACTGGTCACTGAAGAGTCATCATGAGAATTCGTGATTCGAATCTGAAATGCTGTCATCTGCTAGACGATTCGCAAATTAGTCATAAAGTATATTATTATAGGAATAGTGAAGTGATGAGCAATTCTTTAATGTGCTTTTAGTGTGTAATTTTGTCTATTATATGACACTTTGTGTGTTTTTATAACTTAATATTCCTCATTTTATGATAAGATAGTAAAATGTTGTACTATTTTCCCAAAACAGCAAAAAATATTATCGGAACGGAAAGTTCCTTATTGACACAAAAATTTGCCGAACTAGAAACTTTAAATACGGCAAGATTTGCCGGAGCTCAATACTCGACTTTTTAAAAATCAAAAGTCAAGACTTTCCAAATATAAATTATACACATTTAAAAAATTTCAAATATAAATCACCAGAATTACAGAATTTTTAATTGCATATTTTCAGAATTAAAAATTTTTTAATTTTAAATATTGATAATTCAAAGTTCAAAGCGCTTGAATCTTGAAGATATTGAATTAAAATTATTCATTTTCTAAGATTTATATTTTAAAGTTATGTAATTTCAAATGATTTTTAAAATATGTACTTCAATTTTTAAGATTTCAAATTAAAGATTCTTTAGGTTTAAAGAAATTTAAATAAAAATTCTTAAAGTCGGATGATTTGGAAGATCGAAAGTGAAGCCTGTTCAGTTCTAAATCTTCCAAATTGAAAATTATTCCATTTCCAATATTTATATTTTAAAAGGATCTAATTTTGACCGTTTTTTGATAGTTTAAGTTTGAAAATGTAAAATTGAAAATTCTTCAATTTTAACGATTTGCAATTTAGAATTCTTCAATTTTTAAGTTTCAGAATTGAACCTTCATTAATTTGAAATGTTTATAGTTTAATAGGAAATATTTTTGGACGTTATTTTTTGAAATATGTAGTTCAATTTTGACGATTTACAGTAGAAAATTCTTCGTTTTTTAAGATTTACAATGGAAAATTCTTCAACGTTAATAAAAGTCGTAAAAACCTCCCCCTTTAATACTGTCTATCCCCCTGCATTCCCCTGCCCCCCTACTTCTTCTTCCCACACTTCAAAGTTCGCTTCGTCTCCCATCCCAAAATTCTTCCTCATATACTTCCCCCTCTCCTCAGTTCACGAGCTATCACTTAACTTCCCACACCAGATTTCCCTTCACTCATTTCATTCCACTTCTCCTACTTTCCCTTCTCTTATTTCCTCTACATCGCTTCCCCTCCTTGCAAAAAGTACGATGGGAGGACGGACGCCCGACCGAAACTAAGGGTTTCTGCCCGGGGCAACGCAACCCTAAAAAGGAATGATAATTCAGTTGCTTCGGCTAGTTGATAACTAAATTGTATTTAATAAGAAATGGCGGGAAATATTTGAAACAATTACGTGGGGGCGTCCAGACCATTTTGCTATGAATTTTTAGACGGGGGACAGAGTGAGCAGGGGAGGGGGGGAGGGGTAAAAATGGTCAATAAATGTGTTATGTAATTGATGGATGGTCCCTAACTGGAAGACAGAAGGTCATACAAAATGATTATTTTTAAAGTAAAGGTATTTGGATTCGCTGATAAAGTGTCTCTTCTTATACCTCTTATTTTTTGTGAATCTTCTTTCCCGGATTCGCGTGAGATCGGGATCGAGCATCTCTTGGTGGAGCACTTGCTAGGAGGAAATTGCCGCCAGGAACTCGAGTTACTTCCGGCACTCGTTCCACGAGTCGGTGAGACGTTATCGGGTTCCTGGCGATAATCTTGGCGACTCTCGGAGCCAGGAACAGTGATTTGTGGCCACGTATTTCTTGATCTTCAAGTACCACCTATGCCTATAGGATCTCATTCATTTGTCTTCTAGAAATTAGTATGTCTTCTGTAATTCAAACCTGAGACGAATTTCATGTCCTCGTTATCATCCTCCTTAAAATCTGGGTTCAATACTTTACAGTATTAAAAGGATTGCCAGAAAATCTAAATTTCAAAATTTCCGGACTTTGTCTAACTTTTCTTTGACCATTTTTTCAATTTTCCTGACCATTACAAATTTGTCTTTCAAGTATAAAAACAAACTTACATCTACGAGATCAGTAATGATGATGCAAAAAAAATGTTTTTTTCTTCTTCTAAATTTATCTTAAACACTTTTAGTGGCAACAGGAGACTTCATAGCCCAAAATACTTTCAAAACAGGGAAATAGGGTAAACTGAGAAAAAAGATTCTTTGTTTCAGAGAAAAATTATTTGAATCAAAGAAAAACATTCATTGGCTATCAAGTCAAAGAAAAGTTTCTCTGATTCAAGGAAATTTCTCTTGATTCAAAGAAATGTCTTTGGTTCAAAAAAATATTTTTCTGTTTCAATGACAATTTTTCTTTAATTTTGAACGGTCTTCTTTATTTCAGAATAATTGGGGCATCAATTCCTTCAAATAAAATCAATGCATTTAGGTCGTACCATAGTGAATTCAAAATGAATCGCTCAAGATTACAACTGGAAATATATTGAACTTTTATCCACAAATGATTAATTGTTAACCAAAAATGATTAATTTCCTACAAAAAGAGATGAATTTTCTATGAAAGAGTTGAGTTTTCAAGCTGAAAAGTAAATGTTTTAAAAGGTCGTTGAGTTTTAAACCCAAAAACATGAATTTTCTACAAAAAAGTTAATTTTCAACCAAGAAAAATGATTTTTCATCGCAATGAGTTGAATTTTCGAAAACAATAAATATTAATTTTACAACAAACATATGCATTTACATCCAAATAATTGAACTTTCAAGCAAAAGAGGCGAATTTTCAATCCACAAATATGAATTTTAAACCAAATAGTCAAATTTTTAATCAAAAGGATGAAACTTCAAATTTTCAATCACGAAACTTTCAACTAAATAGATCATTTTTTCAAGCCAAACAGACAAATTTTTATGAAGAATTAATACGAATTCCTTAGAAGAAAGTTGACTTTAACGAAGCAGTTTATCTTTAACCAAGAAAGATAAATTTAGCGCCAATAAAGATGACTTTCATATCACAAAAGATCAATTTTGAATCCGATACGGTGAATGCAAAAGTTGTATTCCTACCAAAATAGTTGGATTTTCAAATTAGAAAGATAAAATTTACACAGATAATGAAAAAATTAAGTTCTGAATCAAAGAAATCAATTCGCAACTAAAATAATGAATCTTCAAAAAAAAAAATGAATTCTCAACTAAAAATTTAATAGCGGATATTTCAACCCAAAAAGATTTTAATTTCAAAGAAAAAAAAAACAGTTTAAAAAATTGATTTTTATAAAAAAAAAGAGTTTTCAAAAAAATGGTTCAATTTTAAACTAATAAAATGACTGTTTAATAAAGTATTTCAGCTTTCAACCATGTAGATGAATTTTCAATCAAGAAGATTAATTTTCTACCAAAAAAGGCGAATATTCAATTATCGAGGAAAGAGTTGTTTTCTTCTAACCTCAAACCTAAATCTCTTTTTTCATAGCAAAAATCATCAAATGAGCCCCAGTTAAGTTTTTAAATCATATAAATTTTGTATACGTGTACAAATATTGAAAATAAAAAGAATTCTATCTTCTGATGTAAACTTTCTGTGGTTATAGGACTGTAACGTGCTGCTTCTAGCCGAGTCCGCCGCAGATATCTGAAATTTAGAACGGAAAGTTTACCTCAGTTTGGTGTGCCCACCTCGCGTATACCCTGCTTGACCAATCACCTGCAACATTTCGTATCCTTATTTTTTCCCGTTTAATTGGTTCCGTTACACTAAAATAATAGATTTGTTGGAAAAAATTGTCTCCAAATGTTTATAGATCTGCAATTGAATATGATTGTTTCCAAACTAGTTTTTCGGTCTCTACATCTAACTTTCCGATACTTCTGATAAGAGGTATCGGAAATCTTAGTAATAATTAGAGAAGGGAAATACTTTTCTTTAATACCCGCACTGGAAATGCGATTTTGGGACCCTGGCGCGAAACATTAAAAGTGATCGATTCCACGATCGATAATAAGTCCGTGTGATACAAACTTACTTTTCGACACCAGTGATGGAAAAGTTTGGAAATATTATACTTTTAACATGGTAACCGCGCGCGCTCGCTTCGCTCGCGCGGCAACTTCGTTCTCATTAGTAATCTCCTACTTTCCCCACTCAGTTAACCATTTACTATTAATTGCTTTCTGAACTGCTTTCTTAATCAACTATTATTATACAAGAGGGATAAAAATGATGAATATCAAAAAGTTGCCTTGCAATTTGGATATAAAGTAAAGGTCGGCTTGAGTTCATTAACGAGAGAAACAGGAGGTGAAGGTCTTCAGCACACAAATAAGGCCAGATTTTCTCCAGTACTTCAGATTATCAGCGCTTTTTTCTTGGAACTGTGCCAATGGTCTCCATAGTAACCTCTTGCCTCGTTACGGATACAACCAACGTTACTGATTTTGTGCCATCTGCCAGTATGAATTTCAGTACGCATTCTCTCAAGTATACCAACATAACGTAGATTATATATTCAAGGTTCCAAGCTAAACGCTCGATGGGGAAAAATCACGGCCGAAAAGAAAACAAACCTTATTTCTCTGTGAAAAAGTATCAATATTTAATAACTGTATCAACCGGGGTAATTATGAATCAAAATTCGCGAAATTTTCAGATCGTGGCTGCGCAAAAATCAGAAAATGTACCATATATAATTGTTCTTAAGAGATTTTCTGAAAATATCCTGCCATGCAAACATAAAATTCCCCAGGTGAAAAAGTTATATATAGTTTATATGTAGTGGACAGAACACTGATATTTTTCATTTATTTTATACAGAAAAATGAATAAAACAATTGAAAAATATTATTGTCTTGGCCACTAATTACAACTTTTTTACCTGTGTCTCTTACAAATTTGTTAATAATCAAAGTCTGATCCCATTTTGTACTCTTGATGGGGTAATTATGGATCAAAATTTTTGTTTCTTAATAAAATAAAAGTAATGTAAAAAAAATTTTCATGGGACCAAATCATATGCAGTCATCTGGCACTTTTTTTACCATATTGATTAGGTGAAGTTTTTTTTCTAAAACGATTCACTGAGGGGAACTAATAAAAAATTTCAAAATTTGCAAGAAATGACTACGACGTGACACGGAAATATTTTTGAACAAAGTTTCAAAAATCGTGTTTGCGGAAACTGCTTCGTCCCATTGGAATCCCATACTTTTCCTTTGATCAAATTAAAACAGGGACTCAATTTGCAACTTCGATACATTTTGTAGCCCCTTTGATACGAAATTCCATAAATTAGAAAAAAAAATTGAAAAAGGTTCCAATTATTCATTTAACAGAGGCTCTATTGTCACGTGGTTTAATAGCATATAGAATAGCAATTCTTTGAAGGATATTCCATTAAAAAATGATCAATTACAAGGTTGGTTTGATTTGATTGGAAAAATCAATACGGCGTAAGTTATACGCGAATGGGGATTCTCTTTTGTGATATTTTATTGCAATGTAGCATATCTTGATTTGAATCGAATTGCCCCGTCCATGAGAGACAATCAAATCCTCTACCATAGGGTTATTCTCTACAATCTACTGAGTGTTACCACGTTTGAAACCTTGATTAACGTAACATTATAGTCCAAGCGATTCGGCTGGTCTATGCAAATCGATTAATTCAGTAATGAAGTGAACAGTATTAAGGGGATTAAATTAGTCCTGGGATGTAACAAACCATCCGTTCTTCATAGACCATTGAAATTGTCCTAAGTGTGTTCTAATTTATTATGGGAATTAAGTACATCGAGGTATACAAATCCAAACAATATATATATATTCAATGATGTGGAAATAATCTTTTTAAAACAACCATCAAACAATCATCGGAAAAGGACCAGAATCAAAGTTCGTTCCAAAATCGAAAACACAATGCATTCCGAAATTTTGATTTTCAATTTCTAGTAATTTCATGAAATATATATATATCAAATTCAACTTTGCTGTGAAGAAATAGCATAGTCCCTGCAGCAACGAATCGCGGTGAATATATCACACGGAACAATTTGGAAAAAGACTTCCCGCGAAATTTTGTGTTATAATGATTTGACAAGCTGCGAAGATTTTGCATTATTTGAGAATAAAACATAAAGGATTAATTGGACAAGATTTAATAATTATTACGTAAAATAAAAGTATTACCTTTCTTATGAAGAAATGGGCTTTTTTATAAGTTCTTAAGGTAAAATAGGAAGAATTAATTTAACATTATTGAGTCATTCCTTAACGATTTAATAATTTGGTAGCACTACCATGATTAATCGCGCACTATGCGCGCGTGTAGTTTTCCAATTAATTTTTAATACAGAATAAAAATTCCGCAAACTATTTATCTGTTAAAAGTTTTTAAACACTTTAATTCAAGCTACAATTATATTCTGATACCTCAGAGTAAGAAAATAAGTATCATTAGTTTGTTTAAGAATTTTTATGAATATAATTTTCCTAAGATTCTTCAAAAAATAAAAAAGATTTTTTAATATTGCAGATGTCTACAGAAAAAATCTAGAAAATTTTGAAGAAATTTTTTTATTTTTCAGGATTTTTCAGCATATTAGGAAAATGTTAGAAGTTTCGAAAAAATTAAAAAATATTTTATATAGGTGGTATATTCTGAACCAATATATTCCCAATATTACATTTTTCAATTTGGAAAATTTTTCGGAAATCATTCCAAGTTAAAAAATATTTTTAATCTTTTCAAAAGAGCCCAAAATTCATAACAAATGTTTTAAAATCACTCAAATTTTTTGTATTTTTTTTTAATTCCGGGAAATTAAAAAAATTGCTATAAAATCTTCTCGATTCTTTTTTTAACATTCTGGAAATCTTTTTAAATTTTCTCTCAAAATGAATTTTTCAAAATAAACAATATTTTTTTAAATTTGGTTAGAAATCTTTTAAAAAAAAGTTATATTCTTGAAAACATTCAAAATTCGTGAAAAGCTTCTGAAGTTTTTGCTTAAAATCTTCCAAAATCTACATTTTGTTTAGAATGTTTTGAAATACGTATTTATAATTTTTAAATTATTTTTGAATCTTTTCAAAGCCTTCGAAATATCTTTAAAACTTACGCGATTTTATAAAAATGTTGTAGTCTTGCAACACTGAAAAATTTGTGTTTAAAATCGTTTACACTTTCTTTCGAAATTTCATGAAATCATATGCGCTTTAGAATTTTGTCAATTTTCTCTCAAAATTAATTTTTTAAATAAAAAATCATTTGAAATTGTCCCAGAAATCTTAAGACAATTTTTTTATTTTCTTGAAAACATTCAAAATTCTTAAAAAGCTTATTTTTCAAAAGCTTCAAAAATGCACATTTTTTCATAAAACTTTATAAGTTTTAAATTATTTTTTAATATTTCCAAAACTTCTAAAGATCTTCTAAACTTTCTTGAACTTCTTCTAAAATTTTGCTTTAAAATATTCTACAGTCTTTTTATATAATAAAATAAAATAATTATATATTATAATTATGCAATTTAAAAAAATTATAATCTTTATGAATATAAAATGACAGTATTTTCAAATTCAGTCTTAGAAGAATTATTGGATGTTATATTCGAGAATGTCAATACTGTCACTCGCCTTGTAGAGAATCTCGCTCGAATATTATCGTCTCGTATATTAAACCGAGAATTACAAATATCTCGATTTACGATTTAAACCCTTTAAAATTTGTTAAAATCTGTAGAAATCCCTTAAAATCTTTTAACTTTTTTTGAATTCCTTCAAAATCTTTAAAATCTGTGAAGTCTTGGGTAAAATTCTAACTAATTCTATGACTTCCCCTGAAATTTTTGCAATTTCTTGAAATTCTTTATAATTATTCAAAATAACTTAAAATCGTTAAAATGCTTCAACATTTTTCAAATTTCTTAATTTTTTTTTCAAATAAAATTTAATCTGTTCCATAAAGTTCTCTAGAAATTCGTTGAAATCCTTGAAAATCCTTTGAAATCTTTGGCAATCGTGAACATTCATTAAAATCAGTGTAAATCATTTAAAATCTTCCGACACTGGCCCAAACTTGGGACTCCTATTTTTCTTCAATTTATACTTATTTTTTGAAGGAAAAATTTGTTTTGAATTTTTGTTTGAAATTTCATTTAATTTCTATTCCAAAGTTCTCCATAAATCTCTTGAAGTCTTTAGAAGTCCCCTGAAATTTTGGAAATCTCTTTATATCCTCTGGAATCAATTAAAATCTCCGGAAATGTTTAGAAATCTTTGGAATCCCCTAAAATATCTTGAAATGTTTCGAAATCTTACGAATTTGCTTGCAATCAGTGAAATGACTTAGATAATGGTTCATTAGTTTTATTACTGGTAGTCCGGGAGCTGGGTATGATTCCGTATGCACTTAGGAGGCAAAAGGTAAAAATCATGTAATCCCAAGTGTTTTGACTCGCTGAATCTAATGGTACCGGTTATTTTTACGAGAAGTGGATGGGTTTTGTTTAAAACGCAATTGTTTAAACAATTATGAACAAATG
>JAABKJ010008745.1:0-11375 GCA_011634705.1 Andricus grossulariae | reverse complement strand
TGAACATAATGTAGAAAAGTTCAGATTTTGGACGAAATCGAGTGCGAAGCACGAGATACGTGATGAGAATGTGTTCGGTAAAACCAAAGGAGCTTTAACAAAAGAGAATTCACAATCACCAAATTATATTTGTCGATGATTTGACCTTTAATTTTAAAAGGTCTGGGTGCAAATATGGGGGAAGTAAAAAAACCGAGCGCGTAGCGCGAGATAAATACATGATGAAGCGCGAAGCGCGAGAGCCAACAGTCGCGCGCCCTAGGCCTGCTCAAACTTACGAGCGGAGCGAGCCGCGTGCACACCGCACGTCCACTTTCAACATTGTCATAATCCTGATATCTGTCATGATTGTACTTTATCACACTACCAACGCCTAGGTAATTTATAAGATTCGGAGGTGGACAAAGATTACGGAAACTGTCAAAGTATAGGACATTATCGCGGATCTTTCTAGAACTGACCCAGTGGGTATCAGGGCCATTACTATCATCAAGATAACAATAGCTAACTCAATTTGGCAGTGTCACTTTACTGGTAGTTGATTAAGCATAAATACTCCACGAAAATGTGGAATCTTTCGAGCTTGAGCATACTTCAACAGATTGGTATCAGTGAGTGCATGGTGAGGTAGCTTCACTGGAAGCTTTTAGCACCTGTCTTAGGTGCAGTCCCTATTCTTTTCGGTAAGGTTTCATATGCAGACCTAATTCTTTTTCATAGGGGTTTAGGTGTAAACTTTCTCCTAAAGCAATAGCCTCTATTGCATTGTTATGAGGTTGAGTTTCTGCAAATTGTTGTTTGGCTGCGCTACCATCGATAACTACTTTATCTACTTCTGCTACTCCACTAGTAAGAGCGCGAAGTGCACTAATTCCATCAAAAATTGGAATTAGTGACAAAACGCCACCAAATTTTGAAGGTATTGGAAGGATACGTGGATTTCGCGCTTGATATTTATCACCTACGCTTTTGACAGCTTCCTGTACACCTCTGATTGCAGACTTGATGGCCACTTTTGCATCACTCCTTTATTTCATTGCTTTCTTAGCTGCACTCACAACCTTTCTGAATGCTATCAGTTTATTTTTTATAGCTGGTTTCTTCTTCAAACTGGGTTTCTTGTTCTGTGAATTTTCCGAAATAGATTTGCTCTTTGAAATAGCGTTTTTCTGCAATCCCATACCGAGTTTCGCTTTGTCATTCATCACGTTATTTATTGCCAGTGCTGCCGCTTTCTCATTAATTCTAGCGTCTTTAGCAAAAACACGCTGTCATGCTTTACTGACTAGTACACGATCTGCAGCGTTTCTTATTGCAACGTTTTTACGATTTCGCGAGTATGTGGTGTCGCGTTCCTTGCAAGCTCCACCTGAAGGATTGATATCAGGATCACGTTTAGCAAGTCGTAAGGCTATCTTAGTAACTGGACCACAGCATTGGTAGTCAGGCAAGTGCAACTCAAACGGCAAGTCACTGGCGTCTTTGTTGACCAATCTTTCAACTCGATGATGTGGTGATACTTTTTTCGCTTCACTGTGCACAATCATTCTTCACTGAGCGGAGGTGAGCACGCAACTGATGTAAAAGTTATATAAGGGCTTTATTTATAGCTTTCACTACAGTCGAGTTCGAGATGCGGTGCAAGTCACAACCAGTTAAACTTCCAATTGGTAACTGTGACATCCTAGTCCAATCGGAAAAGAAGATAGTGGAACGTCATGGCAGTCTTCAAACAAACAAAGTGCGAATTTTTGGAACGGGTGCTAGATAATATAGTCGGCGTTAAGTATTTTCCTTTCGATGAGCATGAAGAAGTAATACAACCAAGTGAGGTTCAACCAAATTCTACAATTGTCTCTGATGATGTGGCCCGTGAGAAACAGAATAACATTAGAGCGGTTTTCTGCATGGGTAGACGCTCATACTGACAGTTTTTACTTATGTAAAACTTACGCTCGAATTCCTGAATATCTAGTTCAAGATAATGTAAATGTGTTGATACTTTTCGAGCACGATTAAAGGAACTTGGGGCATGTGTATGACGATCATGGCAACACTGACATGACTTTTTGTCAATTTTGATACTTATGTTTAAAATATTGGAATAATGACAAATATGGATTTGTTGCCTTTGACAAGGCTGGCGATCTCATCAAAGGAATATACAGAACAGGATTTCACTGTTTTTTCTCCCTATAAGTATAAGTCATGTATCACGATGAGTATCGTCATGTTTGGACGTCACCTGAATCGAATCGCTGCAATAAGCCCTGGCCCCACAGTGTTTGATTGAGGGTCACGTCCGATGTCCATTACGACGTAAAGGGCAAGAGAATTTGTAACGATAGCGAGGCCAAAGAAACGAGAAATGAAAAACCTGCAGATTGACACCCAAAAAAAAATTTTTTTATTCCGTCATACTGAACTCATTGGTCACTTAGAAGCTCGATTAAATACACTCGAAAATGGACAACGAAAAATTGGCACTAGTGACGGAACTGCTTAAACCAGCTAAATAGATTTATTCACGTCGTCACGTGCTAATGCACGGTATAGATGAGACGTGGAAGGCAGATTTGGTTGAAGTGCTACCCTACACCCGTTCAAACAATGGCTATAAGTATTTACTCACCGTTATAGATATTTTCTCCAAGTACGCCTCGACGGTTACTGTTAAAAGCAAGAGTAGACCAGAGGTAACTTCAGCAATGCAATCTATACTTGAGCATGACCGTTTGCCAAAAAGCTTACACACCGATAAAGGCAAAGAATTTTATGATTAACATTCAGAAATCTTATGCAAAGATGCGATATTAATCTCTAATCATTTCAAAGTAATCTAAAGGCGTCAATCTGTGAAAGATTCATTCGAACGCTCAAGAATAATATGTGTCCAGAATTTATCTCGAGAGGAAACTACAAGTGAATAGACACTTTGCCTACTCTCATCTGAAAAAATACGAAATATACCCAGAAAAAGGTCAAAGTTTTAAGTTGATGACAAATATTGAATCGGCAATCACAAGCATGTTTTTGAGAAAGGATGCACTTCCAACTGGACAAGAGAGATTATAACTGTGGATCGAGTTATGCCCATGAATCCAGTGATGTACAGACTTGAAGACTATCAACAACTATCAGTTGCTGGTGGATTTTATGAACAAGAACTTGCTAAAGTTAAACATAAAGACTTACACCCTGTGTAAAAAGTAAGCAAGAAATGTGGTAACAAAATATGTATAAAGTGGTTAGGTTTTGACAGTTCACGCAACAGCTATAGATAAATTAGATATGTAATCACCTTTGTGCAATGTTGAATCAACTTTTGTGCAATGTCGTGTAAACGTTGTGCAATGTTGAATCAGCGTTGAATCGATGTGAAACTAATGATGAATCAATGTTAAACCAACGATGAAGCAATGTTAAATTAATATTAAACCAACGATGAATCAATGCCAAACAAACAATAAACCAATGTTTAATCAATGATCAATCAATGCTAAACCAACGATAAACCAAAGTTGATACAACGATGAATCAATGTCAAACAAACGATGAAGAAATAAGTTTATCGTTGGTTTGACATTGATTCATCCTTGGTTTAAGATTAATTCAACATTTACTACTATTTACAAATAATTACAATGAGAAAACCTCTTAAGCAATATTTACAACTAATCTTGCACAAGAAGATCCAAAATTTCCATATCACTATTGCGACCCTTAGATTATAGAGAGAGCATGAGAATAGGCAACAGACACACCGAAGTAGTGATGAGGGCATGATAACACAGGGGCCCGCGATAAAAGGCGAGTGCGCATTGCCAAGGTCCCCGCCCACGCGTCATTTGTGCGAATAAGGAGATCTCGCGGGGCAGAATTGAGAGGGTTCACTGCCAGAGATAACGGCTTCATTCAGCGGCTCGGCAACGAGCCGTTAGCATCTAGGAGCTTCGAGGTGGAATAGAAAGTTAACTTTCTGTATCTCACTTAAAGTCCACTGTTCTATTCTAAATTTTGTGGACAGGTTATTGAAGTTATCTTCTGAAAATGAGTTCAGCGCAATTAGATTTTGGATAACCTAAAAGAGTCCGAAGATAGTTTTTTCTATCGTTTGAAGCTTTGTGGTAATCTTGCTATCCTTGACACCGAGTTCTCTGATTTCTCTATCGAAGGAAAGTGTTTTGAAGTGGGACAAAAGGTTCACCTTTTACATCTTACTTTAATTCCTTTCTAGAGATATTTTAAATAGACTCAATTGATGAGTACCGAACAAAACACGCGATTTCAAAGTAATAAGCATCGCTTTCTCATATCTACAGAGAGCGTCTTTGGATAGGCATGAAGGTTCACCTCAAAGATCTGATTCAATTTCCCCTCTCGAGAATAGAAATGATAAATGATTCTTTGACGACGTGAATTCAATGCAAATACTCTCATAGTCTCATTTCGCATAAGAATCACCTATTCTCCCAATTGTTGATATTTATACGAGAATTGCACGAATAATTGAAATATAAATAACAATATAAAAATGTTATACTCAGAAAATATTCTGCATCTTCAATATCCAAATTAAGAAGATTATATTATTGATTGATAGTTTGCGTGCATTATAAACATTTAAGAATTGATCTATTTTCCTTATATTACAACTTACCAAATCTAGCTTAGAATAGGGATAAATGTAATGAGAATAGCAAAGGTGTTTTGTGAATAAATTGTTTATCATTTTATCCTGAATATTTTGGAATCTTATTCTTTCTCACGTGAGACTCCTTTCCTTTTGCATGGAATTTGCATGCCGATTATTACAGAAAATTTACCATCGAGAAACATTTATAAGTCATGTAAATTGATTGAATTAAAGAGCTCTATGTATTTTAACAGGTTTGAGTTCATTAGCTAATGCATGTTTGAGAGCTCGGTGAGGAAGAACGTACCTTCGTTTCGGTAGAAGAGTTGTTGCGAGCTTCTCCTGGCTTGACCGTGGTGGTTTAGAGTTTCCAGACAGAACGGCAAGTCATTATGTGCATCATTTAGATCAGATGGGTAGTCCAAATCTACTTCTAGTATGTAACCAATAGTTGTATCATCGGACATTGGCTCACGCCGCCCATCTTGCCATTCTCAATCAGCAACATCACATCCACATCAGTGAGGAGTTCCAATGTTACATTTGTATATTTGAGCATGGCATCCCAAGTCAATCTAGGAGTGGTGTAGTAGTGTGCGCGATCATGATCATAAGCGTTGAGACATTGTTCTGGGAAACTTTCGAAGACATCCGCCAAAAGCAGTACTTCTGTCTTCATATAGAACTTTACATATTCACGGAAAGTCTTAAGATTAAACGCATACCATACGTGTTGTCCGTGCGCATAATCCTGATCAGATATTGAAGAGTCATTCAAAGTGCTGTAGAATTTTTCTTTTAGTGGCAGCTAACATTCTTTTAATCTGTCTCTCGAGTCAACGTATTCGTAAGGAAAAACACCTTTCCTCGTGAGGAGCTTAATTTTTCCTCTTTCGATACCGGAAGAGATCATGAATCAAAATTAATCTATGAATTTGCATTTCATTTGAGTTTCCTCAACATACTTTGTGAATGAAATATACTTTTATTTATTTAATGTCTTTGATTGACAAAATACACACACACGGCAAACGACAAGGTCCAGTTTCAGGCGACGAATGGAGATTGGGTGTTTAGAATGCGAGAGGAGTCAATGATCTTAAGGTAAGAGAACTGCGAGAAACTATGCACGTAAGGAATCTAGATATTCTATGTGTATCTGAGACAAGGAAAAACGATTGCGAAAGAAGAAACATGGAAAATGAAGTGTTGAAAGGCGGTTTCGAAATATGGTCAGGAATGGATAGTGAATCACATGGTAGTCAAGGGGTCGGTTTAATTATAAATGAAAAAGCAAGACAACATCTCAAATATCATAATTTTGTATCTCCCAGATTGCTGTGATTGAGAATGATGGTAGTAATCAGAAGATTATTTATCATAGCGTGCGACGCCCTACTTGATAGTGATCCGAGGGAAGTCAAAGGTGTCTTCTGGGACACTTTTAATGATACAATAAGTATTCGCGATCAAGATGAAAGAATCATTCTGCTAGGAGATATGAACGGATGGATCGACGTCCAACGTCAAGGTACAGATACAGAAAGAATGCAAGGTAATTTTGGGGATCGAAGAAAAAATCATAACGGGAAAAGGTTAGTTAGCCTATGCTTAGAAAAGGGCCTATTTATTACAAAAATCTTGGTTTAGACATAAAATGATTCACATATACACCTGGCGTAAAGGAAATAGCCACAGTATAATTGACTTCATCATTGCGGATGAAAGACTAAGAGAACGAGTAACAGATACAAGGGTCATGAGGGGCTCTGAATGCAATATTGACCATTACCTTCTAGTCTCCAAAATAAACTTTGGGTGAAGATGGAGAAGAAAGATGAATAAACAAGCCAAACAAACGCGAGTCAAGTTTAAAAACTTACAGAAACTGGAAGTGCGAATAGATTTTCGAAATATTGTTGAAACTACAACTGAAGTGTGTGGTACGGCAATTGTAGAAAGAAGGTCTGGTGATGCATGGTGGAATGATGAAATTGAGGCAGTCCGACAAGAAAAGAAAGGAGCGTACAAGAGAATTGAGAACATCACAGGCCTTAGAAATGAGGAGAGAAATAGGCTCAAAAATTATTACGTACACAAAAATAGAAAAGTTAAACGACTAGTCAAGGAGAGTTAAGATAAAATCAGAAAAAAAGAAGAAAAGAAAATACAAAGCGTCTTTGAAGGAAGCAAGAAATTAATATTCAAAAAGATGGAGAGAAGTGAAAATACAGGATTTGTCAGTATGAGGAACAGCAAATGTGCAATGCTATATGATACAGACAGGATAGTAGATGCTTTGAAAGACTCCTTTAAAGAATTATTAGGAGATGAAACTTTAGGACAACAGAACTGCGACATTGAACATAATGCATCAGAAAACCCAATTGAGAAAGTCTGTGTCACTGAAGTTAGAGATATAATTAAGAAGCTGAAAAACGGTAAGGCTGCTGGTGTAGACACTGTTAGAGCTGAAGTGCTTAAATACGGTGGCGAGTACATATCTCACGGGCTGTGCGAATTGATAAATTTATGTATCGAGACGAAGAAAGTCCCAGACGAGTACAGAAATGCGATTATCGTACCAATATACAAAATGAAGGAATATAAAATCAACTGTAATAATTACAGAGGTATCAGCTTATTATGTACCGTAAGTAAAATATACGTAAAAATACGTATCCGCAGAATAGTGAAAATAACAGAAGAAAAGATATGGGAGGTCCAAAGTGGATTCATGCCAGGAAGATTATGTACGGATAAAATATTTAGCTTAAGACAGATCACAGGAAATATTTTGAAAGTAGGAAAGAAAGTTTCTTGTGGGTTTGTTGACCTAGAAAAAGCAGTTGACAAGGTGATAGAAGTAAAATTTGGGAAGTCCTCAGAAAGTACGGAGTCAATGAATGGCTCCTACAAGCAATAAAAACAATATATGCAGGTTACAAAGCGAGTGTAAGGGTTAATGGCAAACTAAGTAACTGGTTCGATGTTATACAAGGCGTTGAATAAGGATGCGTTATGTCCTCATGGTTATTTATCATATTTATGGACGGCTGTAAAGAATGGCCCTTTCCGACGAAGAAGGTGTAGATCTCGAGACAGTGAGGGTACGTGCGTTAGCTTTCGCAAATGACAAGGTTGTTATAGGAGAATTAACCAAAGACTTGCAAAGAATGTTGAGCAAACTAAATACAAGCATGAAGAACATGGGCCTCAAAATTAATGCAAATAAAGCAAAAATCATAGTGTTTGAAGGAAGAGGTGAGAAAACAATGTGCAACATTGTCCTAAATTGTGGGAGATTAGAACAAATTGATAATCACATATATCTAGGTAACCTATTCACTAGTGACGGGAAGATAGATGTGAAGTTAGATAGGCGCATAAACGAGGTTCAGAAGGTTATCGGTAAAGCAGTGTACATTCTCAGAAGTAAAAATATATAACAAAAAAAAATAAAATAGCAATGCATAATTCTATATGCGTACCGACTGTCCTATACGGTAGCGAGAAATGAACCTGTCAAGCAAAGGACAAGAGTAAAATTAACGTGATTGGCATGAAACCTCTGCGCACAATTTGCGGAAAAACACTGATGGACAAAGTGAGATAGGAAATATTCCTCGAAGAATGCGGTGCAAAAGAGACAATAGTTGACACATATTAAAGAAATCAGTCAAGATGGTTCGTACATGTTGGAAGAATTAAAGATAAACGTCTAACGACGCAAGTTTATGAAGGTAAAGCGAATGGCGGTATGCCCAGGGGCATACCACGGAAAGAAGGGTTTGAATGTGTGTATGAGACCTTTATCCGAAAAGACATAAGAAGCTATAGAAACAGGAGAGCTTGCATGAAAAAATGCATGGACCTTAAGAAAGCTACAGAAGTATGCCAGGATAGGAAAGTTTGGTGAAAAATAGTCAATAAAAAGATTGTGAGTAGAGTGAATGAAGCCTGAAATAAAAGACCTTGGATACTACTGGGCCATTGTGTGGAAACTCACATAACAACCTTGTGAAGCTCCTCACTTGCCGTGATCGCTAGAGAGATTGATCAGCAACCTGGATCGGAGCAGTGTTGCGGAACGAACGTGTTATTTTAATAAATAACATAAGACTTCTAGATCTATCTAAAAAATCTATACCTCCTTCCCAGCACTCCTATTTCCATGGGAAATGGCCTAATGGTATAATGATAATAATGCTTGAACTTTAATTTTACCATCAAACTGTGTAATAACAATTCGAATGATAAAGCGAGCATCGCACCTACTTAACTTGTGAAACACAACAGGTATGGTCCGCGAATCTTAAAATTCTAGGTAACAATGTTCGTGCGCTGGACCATGTTACATACCTGTCAGATGACAGTGATCTCGCGCTTCTTTTATCTGTAGATAAAGGGCTTTTCTTCTTCCAATTCATGAGAGAAGTTCGACGTAGATACTGCCCTTTATTGGGCCAAGCCTATTGATGTTAAGTGAAAGTTTTTTAGTTGAGTGTAAGGTCCATCCTGAGTCTTTTTTCTTAAAATCCTCCATATATTTCAGGATTGGGTATCTCACATAGTTTTTAAACCAGAGTTTCATATATATGGTATAGTATATTTCTGCATTATTTTATTTTGACGCCTTGTCATCAGGTGTCTCCTTACCGATCTTCAACTAGTATATAAGGAGCACAGAGCCTAATCTTGAAGCTCTCTGTTCGCAAAAAACCTGGCCCACCTCAGCAATAAATAGTCTTTCAACATCATCCAGGAAAGCAAGAACATCTTTTAACTAGGTTTTCTACAAAACATGTCTTTATTCTACTATCAAACGCTTTGTCAACGTCGATCCATGTGACTTGATTGCTGATGTCATCACGCTTTTTTCCTTTGTCCGGGAGACCACATCCTGTTTTACTGGGCAAATCAAAAAGAGCCTTGAGGGTTCAATTATATTTGGGCACTTCCGTTTTTGATTTATTGTCAGTGGTGGTGTTTTTCTACAAAGCTCCTTTCTTATAGTCTTCAAATATATCGTACACTCCTTTCTTCATTTAGTGACTTCATCCAGCTGTATGTTTCCAGACGATGGTGACAAAATCAGGCTTAAAGCTTCCTTGATAATGGGAACAAGTTTTACACACTCGCTGAGCAGCATCTGAACACCTGATCTAGAAGTTATTATTATTGCAGTTTTTCTACATATATATAGGATTGCAACGAACCTCATACAAGCTCTGATATATTTTTCTGGAATGTAGTAAGTTTCGATATATGTTGACGCAGGGAATTTCGAAAACAATAACCTCTCCTAGAAACTTTGATGTTTAGAAAATCGTTAAAAATATTCTGGAAGGATAGACATTGGTCGCTGTTTTACTAGAATTTAGTATCGAACAAAAGCGTGTATTTTTGCCCGTTAAAAGTTAACCTATACTTAACTGGCTCATCTATCGCTTCAAAAGTACAATAATAGAAATCTCAGGGTGCCAGACACTAGCCCTGAAAGGTTTAGGATGGTCTAGACATCTCAGACGCTAGTGACAAGTTTATTTCTGTTTTATAATTTTATATCGTAAGAGACTAAAATTTCGATTCAATCTTATTAATCCTAAGTGGGTGGGTTTTCCTAACCTAAATAATTTGTTGAAAGCCACATTTTCATTTGTCATGTAAACTGTCCATTAAAGAAAAAAGAAATTAAATGTGAAAGCTTATCGAAATTACAAGTTCATGAACTATAGCAAATAATCCCGAAAATAGATCACAAAAGAATCATAAAAGAAATGATCGAACCCGTATAATTGGTTAATTCTTAAAATGAAGGTGGATATTTTTGTCATAAGCGTAAAGTGAACTTGATAAAACCTCAAATATTACTACGTTAACGTGGTCAGCGTTTCTTACGAAATTTCATTCCAAATTGCTGACCACAAGGGTACAGTGTAGAGTAAAACAATTTTCTTTCATTCCCGATAAAATCGAAAAAATATAGAAAAAAACGCTTTTCACCTGAAACCTTGAAATTCGAGAAATAGGAAGACTCAGCTCCGTATTTTCCTAGAGTACTTATGTAGCGTGGCAAAGCGTCTTGACAAAAACCTTCCCTTCATCCTGGGGGGGGGGTGCTGCGTTTCACCAGAAACCCTCTGACAAAACTTTAACTTAGTAACCTTACTTAATGATCGTGGAACTTCGATTTTTATAATTTTTGTTTACTAGCAATATCATTTAGTATTGATAATTGTGAAGAATGTTAAAAGTCAAATATTATTGATCATTTTCAAAACCATAAGGCTGTATTTGTCAGAGCAATCGATCCAAACTATATTCACCACTTGGAACTCGGAGCGAAAGTAACAGGAGGCGCAACAGAGAATACGAAGGTTGTTTCAAACGTTGGAGGCGAAAGAAACAAATAAGTACGTTCCTTCAGTTCCATTCGACGTGGGCGGCCAATCACAGCGTCTGGATTCGGAACTAGGGTTTCAAGTGATTTCTAGGTTTCATTCCTTTTTCTCGATGTTCAACCTTTATATAAAAAGCTAAAAGTGGGTTGATCTTCCACATACGTTCACGAATTCTGGAGCCATTCGTCACTTCCAGGGCCTCGAGAAATAGATTTTCAGAAGTTCTGTTGATGGCTGATGATTGGTGGTCTGGTCCTCCCCAGCTGAAAATTCCTGTACAGGAACCTCGGAGGATCCTGCACATGTTCCTATACAGGAAACTGCACACGAACCTA
>JAABKJ010008744.1:0-11375 GCA_011634705.1 Andricus grossulariae | reverse complement strand
TTAATTCTTTAAAATTGTAATCTGCATATTCCACTCAGTTGAACATAACCTGAGGTAACCTACACTTGGCAGATTCATGCTCATTTAATGTTGCTATGTGTGAGTCTCATTCAAATCTATTCACTCCGCAATTTAACGAATGCGGAATGGCAGATTTAAAGCACTGTGCACAGGTGACGGGTTAAAATTTGGCCAACCGATTGGATTTTCATTCTTTCAATCTGCAAATGACAGATACGCCATTCAAGCCGACTCACTTCCTATCGGTTCTTTTTTCTTGGGTTATACTTAATGTTCAAAAAAAGAACCAAAGATAATAGAAATAAAAGTTTACAAAGTTGGAAGTTATTTTTTTCTTTTTAAAATGTTACAGAATAACCAAACAAATTTCTTGTTAATCTTACACCTATCGAGTAAAGGAACATACTATTAAATTAGCGCTGATAAATAAATAAAATGCATTGCACATTAAGCAATTTTACAAATGCAATCAACAATGTTATTCATACAAATTTCCTAATTTATGCTTACGATAAAATTGGCAATGTTTCATTTTTTATGAATAAACCATTTTTACAATAATTATAGTTGAAATTCTAGTAATAATAATAATGATTACTGAAAACTACGCTTCTCGCTTATGTATTCATGCAATAAATAATGCCCCTCACGAAGTGCGACGCCCATGCGCCGCATATCGTGCCTATCACGAAGTGCGACTCATATGCCTCGCACATGCGTGCCCCTCACAACAGTGAGGCGCATATGCTTCGCACCCTACAGGCACGGCGTGCCTCGCATTCCGAGCGTGTAACATGTCCCGCACACTTACTATCTGGGTTATGACATTCCGCGTTGAATAACCCCTGATAGAGATATTTCTGGACTTTCGAAAAGAATATAGTACGTTAAAAGTTTTTAAAAAAATTCAAGAATTTTTTCGAATATTGTACCGTGACTTTAAGTTACAGCATGATCTAGGAAAGTTGTATTTAAAGTCTGAAATTTGTAAAACACAGTCTTTGAAATCTTATCTTTAATTTAGGCCAAAAAATCTTTAAAAATCTTTACGGGTGCCCGAAATACGACTAAAAATGTCCAAGCGTAAAGATTTCTCATATTTTTTCGACTTACATTAAACATGAGATTTCAACGACCGTGTATTATGAACTTGAGATTTTTACTACAACTTCCCTAGGTCATGCCACATGTTTAATTCGAGTTACAAAATACAAGAAAATCTTTCATTTTTATTCAAAACTTCTAACGTCCTATATTATCTTTGAAATAACAAAAAATCTCTATTAGGGGTCATTCAACGCGGAATTTCATAATCTTTCCAACGGGTTTTTGAGAAAAGTTTGTCGTTACTTGTTTGAACGAGTTATCACGTTTTAAGGTCAATAGTGATTTTTAGAACTGCTCACACTTACCGTGTAGATAATTTCCGATACTTGGCACGGTTCTAATTTTCCTTGGACGGAAAAAATGTATAGATTTTGACCGACTTTGAAGAAATTTTCCTTTTCGCTTATTTAAGGGGGTATTTACGAGTCTTGAGTAAATTGTCATAAACAGAAGTGATTTTCGAGAGTTAAAAAAAAAAGTGTTTCGATGAAACTTTGTGAAACTCTTAGTATATATTTTCGCATATTTAAGAAAAAACAGGGATTTACAAATTAATTAGAACGGTTTAAATGTAATTTACATTATTTGTTGCATATAGGCTCGACGCTTGAAGGTGCTGCAATGTAGAGCGTTTCGCTTTTGTCCTAGAGCAAAAAAAACCAAATATATTTAGATTCTTGACAAAAATTAATGCCGGGTGAATCTTCATGGTCAAGAATAAATGCATAATTAATAATAATACGAGGCTCTCAAAGAATTGGAAAGATTTTTTTTCGGAGAAAAATTTCATTTTTAATTATGTAAAACACGAGTTAAAAAATTATTATCATTGAACCTACAACTACGCGGCTTGGCCTGACTCTGCCGAACTGCTACCGAATAAGGACTGAAATGCGAAATATAAAATGTTTTAAATTATGTACTTGGTAATTTACTAATATAATATTCAAAATATGCGAATTATAACGATTTCAACTATATGTCATTTGACTTAAAAAGTTGAAAATTAAAGAATAAATGTTCAAGTTCATGTGAAATTTCATGGAAAATTTTGCAGTATATTTTCCTTAAATCCACTGCAGTAAATTTAATCTATTGGTGCAATATTTTACTCAATTTGGGTAATTCCGGAAGCTCAAATTTGGTCAGATTTGAAAACTTATTGATAAGTATCATAAATTTGGTTAATTTCTCAAAAAATCGCATTTCTCAAAATTATAAATAATTGTGCTTATGGAAGTTAATTAAAAATACTATTTTAACACATAAAAAGTCGAATAAGAATGACTTGCATAAATATATTTTCAGTTACAAGTGCAGGAATATCACTCGCAGTTACCAGAGCAGTTAACAGAGCATGAAAATTTTCACAAATAAAAATCAGATTTTCAAGCTATAGGTATGAATAATAGAAAATTGTGCTAACCATAATTCACATAAATTTTTAATGCTCTGTTTGAATTAATTTGTTTTAACACTGAAACACTTTTAAATTACAAATGTAGTGAGGCAATCAGAGAAAAATACACACCACTTCACTTTGTTTGTGGAGGGTCTAAATTAAATCGCATGCTACACTATCGGAAGGGAGTTCATTACGAGGAATATTTTCTGGATTCTAATGAATTGGAAACAGTCTGCAGCAAAGAGCTGATAACGCTTGTTGTCCAACGTGGCTTTTCAATGGATATTAGAACCAGATAGCAAAATGCCCGCCGACTGCAAGCGATCTGCCGGCCCGCGGTCCGATCTGCCGGCCCGCGGTCCGATCTGCCGGCCCGCGGTCCGATCTGCCGGCCCGCGGTCCGATCAATCGGACCGACGTGCCGGCAGATATGCACCTTAATGTGCACACCATTGATGGCTATATAGCCAGCCCGACAGGCGGGAGCGACGCGGTCCGGCGAACTGCATGACCGACGGTCCGGTAAAATGCCGGTTGATAGGTTGAGTGGGAGAAATCCAAGATGTCAGCAGGGTATATCTTATCCACTTTATATCTTCCACGCACAGCAGGCCAAAGGATCAAAACCAACGAAAGCACTTTTTACTCACGTCGTCGATCCGAGCCAAACTTCACGAGTGAACGCCATTACACACGGTAAGAACAGTTGATCCAAAACGCGCATGTGCGTTTGTGATCTCAATCTACTCGCACTATCAGCCTGCAGCGGTCGGGCAAATCGCAGGCCCGTCTTTCCCCGCCGCTTGCACGACCGTCGGGCGTCTAATCTGCTGGACCGTGGTCCGCCCTTCGGTCGCATCCCGACTCTGCTGGCTTGAGGCGTGCATTTAGCAGGCAGGTTGGTCTCCGGCCCGTCGGTCCGATCACGTGCCGGCACGTATTGTTATCTGGGTATCTTATCCACTTTATATCTTCAACGCACAGCAGGCCAAAGGAACAAAACAAACGAAAGCACTTTGCACTCACGTCGTCGATCCGAGCCAAACTTCACGAGTGAACGCCATTACACATGACAAGAACAGCTGATCCAAAACGCGCATGTGCGTTTGCGATCTCAATCTACTCGCACTATCAGCCCGCTGCGGTCGGGCAAATCGCAGGCCCGTCTATCCCCGCCGTTTGCACGACTGAAGGGCGTCTAATCTGCCGGACCGTTGTCCGCCCTTCGGTCGCATCCCGACTCTGCTGGCCTGACGCGTGCATTTAGCAGGCAGGTTGGTCTCCAGCCCGTCGCGTCGGGCCGATCACGTGCTGGCACGTATTGTTACCTTGGAGAACTACATTTGAAGAAGCATGCAGAGCAGGACGTTCAGACATTGTAAAAGTATTCTTCGATTTTGCTGTGGAATTTAATAGAGAATTTTGCTTGAAGAAATGATGACTGCTGTGGTGATGGGGCATAATTCTAACCTTTTTCATTTTCTGCTGAACAAGGTTTGTACAATTACCCCCGGTACATTGGAATGAGGAGACACTCTTTCACCACCTCATTCTAGACAAGAAGAAGGATAGTAAGAAAATTATAGAGTTTCTCATTCAATCCGGGTTAATGTCAATGCCAAGATTCAGAAAGGCAGAACAAGGGAATTTGCAACCCCCTTTTTCCTTGCTCTTAGATTGAATCGTCTTGAAATAATTGCATGTCTTCTGGAATTGAAAACTGATACCAAACCCGCTGATAGACAAGTATATTTGCCTTTTATTTTTCAGACTAATGATGGCGATATTAATTCATGTGAAAGGTCTGAAGTTAAGCTTGTGATAGCCTCCATAGCTTTATCGAAAGAAAAATTTAAAGGGCATTTTGCTAGAAAAAAGTGGCCGAAACATTGGGGAAGGGTTCAGTCATTGTTTGATGAATGTAAACTTGAATTAGACCATATGAAAACGAGAATGGTCACCACACGGAGAAAAATGGGTAATCAAACTTGAAGTGTCAAAATTTAGATGATCAGTTTGATTTTCTAGATAGTACCAAGTACCACCCACAATTTTTTCTTCATAGTCAGGTAGTCCAAAATTGCATAGTCTGAATATCCACAGGTGATGTAGACTCACTAACCGTATAGTAAATTCGACACTCCAGAATTTTTTAGAGCGACTGACAATCGCATCGGCGTCACGTTTGCCGTGTCACATAACATTTTTAATTAATTGAAACCACTTGTTGATACTTCAAACATGTGTGAAGAGTGAATAAAATGTGGAGAACATGTTGGAGAGTGGTTTAAGTGGTTTTCGGTCGTATTTTAAACGTCAAATTCGAGACTATCGAGGGATTAAGGATAAAGGCGTCACTCAATAATCAGTGCGTATTCTCAACATTTTCGACCGGTAATGGGCTTAGAATTTTTTAATTCGTTGATGAACCAAAAACAAGACTTGCGAGATTTCTAATACGCATTTATATTATTTTCTGAATTTTCCAGTGTCAAAAATGTTTTAATTCAGTGCAGTGACGCCGTTTCATTATCCTCTCGTGCTCAAAGTAATATTTGTCAAAGTTTTTATGCATATGCAATCAGGTCTAAGGCATCCTAATCTTCCAAAATGATAAAGATGCGTTCAGAATTGATGGATTTTATACCAATTTTCATGTTTTTAAAGTTTCATTTTTGAAATTAAATTCCCGTACCTCGTCTCTCTTACTCTTATTAATATATATGTAGGTAGGAGAACAAGAAATAATAAAGTTGACCCTCTGATATGTAAGTTAACATTTCGAGATAATCAAGCTAAAATTCCTGAGATAATCAGGGTTAAACCCCAGGATCGTCAACTTTACACTCTAGGATGGTGAAGCTAACCGTCGAATGCTGACACTCCGCGGATGGTACGCTACACCATCTAGGGGGCTGTCCCATAGTTAAAACTGAAATATAGTCACTCTGACCTTCTAGATTTTTAGGCTGACTAGCCATTTTTCTCCGTGCTATGTAGTTTTATTGTAGAAAAGAATAGAGAGGATTGATATTTCAAAGAATTATGTGGAAATGACATATGGGTTTCTGAAAAAATGTGAAGAAGTAAATCTACCGGATTTGGTTATTTACAAGATTTTAAACTATTTACAGATATAAGATTTCAGGTCTTTTGCAAGGGCTTTGTTGTCTAGTTTATGGCAGATAACTTTTTAGTATAAGTTAAGACAAGGGGATTTCATCCATTTTTAAGAGCATTATGTAAAAGTACAATCTAGAAATATACTTGAATTGTAATCAATTTAGTTTCTAGATTCAGAACGCAAGTGAACCCTTGAATGTGACTAAAAGTCAGTAACTAGAATCTGTATTCAGAATTATGATTTTTTAGAGGTAGTTTAGGTAAAATTTAAAGACATATAATAAAAGTGAAAAAATTTTAATTTGTTGTGTCAGACCTACTTCAAATTACTAAATTCGTCTAACGTGCAAATATTTCTATCCTCTTGAAAATCGAATTTTTTTATCGCCTTACTGATGACCATTTTTACAAAGGGTTTTATTATATTTAGGTTCTATCACATTGTGAAAAAAAATGTAAGGAATAAATTTGCAGTTACAGTTTTGGCAACATAATCAGTTATTTTTATAAAATCTTTCATAATCAACTTTGAAATGAAACGTTCAAAAATTTAGAATCAAAAAGAATCTTCTTGTAGAAGCCTCCTGTACTACTTTTTCCACTCTCTCTCTCTCTCTCTGTATTTTTTAGTCCAAAATATTGACAATTTTTGTAGTAGTGTTTAAAAAAAATTAAAAAATGTGAAAAAAATGGTTTCATTGTCGAAATTGCCAAAGTTTAGGGCTCGGAAGAAAAGAAGTTACTTCACTGCCTGGGATATTACGTCCCATTTGCCGCAGTAGATGTGATTAGATTGGTGGCACTTGTTTGGTACTGAGTTACTGACTCCGCAAATGTGAAAATATGAAAAATTAAATTAAAAGTCTTTAAAACAAAGAACAATTTGATTTACACGAAAATATAGTGTTTTTCAATGGCTTTGATTCTTAATTTATAGTAGACCGAGGACTGTAAAGGACCCAGTGAACGGAACAGTCACTGTGCGGTCACTACGATTTTCCATCAAAGGAATCAATTTTCAGAAAAATGTCCCTTGCCCCTTATGGACTGCAAATATTTAATTTTTTATGTATTGCTGCATAGAAAATTAAATTTAAAAATCAAGCGATTTGAGGCTGTAGACAGGCTGTAGACTATTTTGAACAGTAAATACCAAATCCGTCTCACTGCGTGTGGCGGACTGATTCTTAATTATTTTTCTGGATGTTGCAAAATCTGATGTAAAATTTCACCTAAAACTTTCTCCCCTGTAAGAAACAGTAAGCAGTCGCGTAGACCCCCCTTCTCCCAACAAAATACTTATGTATTACTCAAAGTACAAACTGTTGAGAAGGTCATTTAAGATAATGACTAATATTTTTATCTAGTAGAATATTAATTACTCAGGCTGTGAACAAATTTTTCCATTAAGCAGTATCATCAGCAATAGAAAATGAGAAATCTCGTTGGGACTTCAATCTTCGTTTTAGCCTTTTTCCTTAATTCCATTGTTAAATATTGAATCATACATTATCATATCTATAATTTTCAGTGTGTTTTGATATAAAGCTCTACTCCAGCCAGTCTGAAAATTTGCATGTCAAAATACACGTCGTTTGCATTGTGTGCAAGTACAATATTTTCGTGTGAACCCTCCTGATTATCAAATTAGGGGCAGCATTGATTTCGGGGGGGCTAACTATGCGTATCCCGACAAAATAATTTTTTTTTCAATTTTATTTTTGCACACGTTTGTACGTCATTTGTACTGTTTGTTCGTCCATTATTTTCGTTTGCATCCTCTTGCTTGCCCAGCTAGGGGTAAATAAAAATTTCGTATCATCCACCTAAAGTTTAAATTTTTGAATTTTTTTTTTTTAAAGTTTGTTCGACGTTTGTACTGCTAAAGTTGCTACAGAAACGCTTCCTTTTTTTATCTTTCTTATTCATATTATACTATAAGTATTGGAATGCACCTATTTCTATTTTTTCTTGCAGAATTAAGTTCACCGAGTTTAGTGGAATTATTTCCTGAATCCCGCGGTTTTAACTTTCCTCCTATCAGAACATTCAGATATAAACCTAATCGACAGTTAATTAATTTACGAAAAATCGTTGATGACGAGATGACTGTATTCGATCACTATTCAACTTTAGTAGCAAGGGATCATGTCATCATTGGGTGGCTGCAGAAAGATATCATAAGACCACTATCTAATTTGTTTGGTGAAACTAATCATGTATTTAACACAGATGCCAAAAAGTTTGTAACCCTGTCACCTGCAGAACATAAACGGTTGGGTGTTACTCGTCCCACATTCAAAGTTAATGAGATGGATGAAGCTTCTGCTGTCCGCAGAACAAAGCATCAACATAAGCTTCAAGCACAACGTCGAGGAATCCTTTAGGCAAAACATTAAGCAACCCATCAAGCAATCCTTGGAACAGCCCATCAATCAAACCTTCATCAAGCGCTTAAGCAAACCATTAACAATCCGTCAAGCATACTATCAACCACACAATAAAGCATATAAAGGGAAATTAGAAGAAGACGGACACAGTCATTAACTAAAAGAAAATAAATGAATCTGCCTGCTGCGCAGGCATATTCTCGTCACTCGCTGTGGGCGGCTTACAAGTTTGAGCGCGTCTAGAGCGCGTGTCTGTTGGATTTCGCGCTTCACGCTCGATAATGTATTTATCTCGCACTACGCTCTTGGGTTTTGTACGTCACCTACATTTGTGTAAAGATCTTTTAAAATTGTATGTCATATCATCGACAACTGTAATTTCGTGATTGTGAATTATCTTTTGTTAAAGCTCCTTCGGCTTTAACGATCGCATTCTCATGACGTATCTCGTGCTTTGCACTCGATTAAAGTTTATTCGAATCCCGAATTTGTCTACATTATGATCAAGCCTATTACATTAAATGTATATAACATTAATTGATGTACCCCGATCTGGGATTATACTTATTCCGGCATTGCAAAATAAAGTACAAATTTTATTTTTCATGATTACTTTAATAATTATTCCTTATTTGGCATTAATCTTTATTCGCAGCTACCAAAAAGGAGGTATCATTTCAATAAATGTATATTTGTAGATATAATTCAGATAACAATATTGTTAATTAATATTTTATTGAAGGTATGTTGTGTAGTTTTACCAAATTACTTTTTTTTATGTTATTTTTTATGATTAAAGCAAAAACTACGCATCCTGTTAACAAAGAATTCATAATAAAGGTGTCGATCTTTTTGAGTAAACAATTTTGATCTATTCATTTTTTTCGTATCTTGCACAGTTTGAGTGCAAAATGGAATTTTGTTTCATAAAATTTTTCTCGATTAAATTGGAAAATATGTGTCGCATCAAAAAAATTATTAACCGAAAATTGTAGATTTTTGTTTAGGTGAATAATTTTCTTTGATTTATTTTTTTCGTATCTTGCATAGTTTGACTGTAAAATGGAACTGTTTGCTTTGAATAACTTTTTTTACGATTAAAACAAAAAGTATGCTTCTTACCAAAAAAATGACTTCAATCAAATTTGTTCATATTATTGCGATTAACAATTTTTCTTCTAAACCTTTTTTCATATCTTGTATAGTTTTGCGGAGAAGTTGAATTTTTTATTTGTAAATAGTATTCTTGCTGGATAAATACAAGACCACTGGTCAAAAATGGGTGGTAAACGAACTCGTTCTTTCTTTTAAGGCCCTGAAACAATGTGCGAAAGGACAGTTCAATCGGATAATTTATTAAAAAATTACCGTGTTTTACGAACTACAACAACGACGACAACGACGATAGATAAACACCAAAGAAAAATCCATTTTTTCTCTATCACTGAGTCCGAAAACGTCGAAATTTTATAAAGTCTACGAAACACAATTTTCACATAAAACCAATAAGTTCTCATTGAGATGAGAATGTAAAAATGTGCAGAGTACAGAATTGTTGGTATGCCCCTGAAATGGGTTTTCAAATAAATATTTGTACTCGCGTGTGTAAAAATAACAACGCCTGTTGAAGCAAAATTTATTTAAGTATTGTGAAGCTTGTGCCCACTCCCCACTGATTATTTTTATTATTATTATTATTATTATACCACTGAGCCATATCCCTTCCGGGATAAGCGTAACTCACTCGGTGAGGAAAGGAGTAATATGGGTGAGGGGGTATAGATTTTTTAGGTTGTTCTAGAATTCTCGTGTTATTTATTTAAATGACTCGTTTGTTCCGCAACACTGTTCCGACCCAGGCTACTGATCAATACCTCTAGCGATCGCCCCAGGTGAAGAGCCTCACAAAGTCATCATGTAAAAGAACGCAAGTTTGAGCGCGCCTAGGACGCGCGACTGTTAATTCTCGTGCTTGAATGTCACAGCATCGACAAATGTATTTTGGTGATTGTGAATTCTCTTTTGTTAAAGCTCTTTCGGCTTTAACGAACGCATTCTCATTATGTATCTCGTGCTTCGCACACGATTTTGTCCAAAGTGTGAACTTTTTTATATTATATTCAACACTATTATATTAAATGTATATCACATTTATTTTTGTACCTTGGCCTGGGATTGCTTACTTAGATGTTACTCTGAAAATTGTATCACTTCAATAAATTGATATTAACACGATTGATAATAATATTAACGCATTGGTATTAAAATAGACGTATTTTCATTGTCTTGTTATTATAATTTAAAAAAATTGCGCATCCTATAAAAAAACCGTTTTATTATCAAACATTTTATTGTAACTTGTATCGCTTCTCCATTTTAATTCGTTTATTTTCAATGTTATTATTTACGATTTGAACCAAAAATATGTATCCTAGCGTAACGTGGTTTATAGAAAATTTGTAGATATAATTTAGGGAAAACATTTTGTTAAATTAAATGGTATTGTAACTTGTGTCGTTTTTCCAAAAATTTAATTTTTAATTTTTAATGTTTTTTTTTTACGATGAAAACAAAGACTACGCGTCCTGTCAACAAATTATTGATGACAAATTTGTAGCTCTTTTTAGGGTGAGCAACTGTTCTTCATTATTTTTTTTCATAGCTTGTGTAGTTTTTCCAAAAATTTAATTTTTTCGTAGCTCTTCCTTGGGTGAACAAATTTTGTCTATTTATTTTTTTCGTAGATTGTGATTTACAAAAAGTGATGTGTAAGAAAGGTGTAGATGTTTTTGAAATTCATAATTTTTGTCAATTTATCTTTGTTCGTCTCTTGTGCAGTGTAAAGGCAAAATGGAATTTTTAATTTTTCATTATTTTTTTGTGCGATAAAAATGAGAATTTTCGATTTTTCAAGAAAATTCAAAAGTTGTTATGACAGTCTTATAGGGTGTTCAAAAAGTAATATTTTGCTTTTTTGAATTTTGTAAATGCTACAACTATGGTAATTTTTTTTTATCGAAAAAACTCAGAAGGATAATTTGTTCGCCTTTTTTAGTACTGCAAGTAGCCGCATATGGAATTTTTAAATCTTAAAAAAGGGGTCTCAAGCATTTTGAAAATGCTCTAGCTTTTTGAATTTTTATCCAAAATGGCTGGCTAACGTACCCGACCTTCAGTTTAGGACACTTCAGGAGTTTACCAAAGGCCGATCGCATATATTAATTCTGTTAAAAGTATCGAGCTCACAGTCAGACATACATACATACATACATACATACATACATACATACATACATACATACATACATACATACATACATAGGCACAAC
>JAABKJ010008743.1:0-11375 GCA_011634705.1 Andricus grossulariae | reverse complement strand
CTCCATCTAGATGCTTCACTTCTGAAAGCCGAGGTAAAGAAAGCAGAATTTGAAAAATTCCATCAAGAGCTATTCGAAAAGAAAATGCACGGAAAATTTCACAGAAATGTAGAAAAACAGTCCTTGTGAAAGGAGCAAACTTTTGCTTTTCTTAGATCATCAGGGCTTAAGTCAGGTACAGAGGATTTTATTTTCGCATGCCAGGACAGAGTCCCTTCCACCTTAGTATACCTTAACCGCATTTTAGTTCAAGAAGTTCCAAGCGATAGGTTCAGAGCGTGTCATACATACGTTGAGTACCTAGAACACATACAATCGGGGTATCCCACCCACGCAGGAACGACGTATCTCTACAGACACAAAGTGGCCCTAAGAGTGCTTCATTACCAGCTTTGTCGGTATCAAGACCTTAAAAGGGAGATGCAACCACTGTACCCAAAGTATTCGGTACGAGTGATTGTTCTTGTGATAGGTGCTCTCGGAGGTGTAACCTTCTAGCCACCCAAGAAGCAGGACGGGAAGATGGAACGTAACCAACACGGTGCATTAGTCCCGCGCATGCCATGGCGCCATTACCGGCCGGCCATGTTATACCGACGAAGTGGGGAGGTTCAACAACTAGCAACCATTTCCCTTCGTAGGCGCCATATGCCAGCACCATTACCGGATCGCCATGTTTTACCGACGAAGTGGGGAGGTGCCACAACTGGCAGCCATTTTCCATCGTAGGCACCATAGCACATCGCCATTACTCAATCAGATTTGCTACCAGAAGTTCGTATGCAGGCTTCACCACCGTGACGCAGAGTATCGACAGCTGCTCAGAAACCAGAGAAGAAGGACGACAGAAGGAGACGCAACCGACATAGCGCAGCATGTTCACGCACGCCAAGAGAGTTCGCGCTGCACCCGTTGCCAGGGTAACCAGCGAGCAGTAGCTTGGCGCCGGCTATCACGCATCACCAGCCAGAGAAGCAAAATGAGGGGATGAGACTCAATCAATATGAGGCAGCAGTCTCACGCATATCATGAGAGTCCAGTCTGCACTCGTTGCCACGACAACCAGCAAGTGGTAACTGGGTGGTAGCCATTACGTACCAGTAGCCAGGAGGGTTAACACTCCTCACAGGCCAGAGACAACCGACGCCGAAACGAGATTCCACTACTAACCATGAGAGGCAGCACGGGCCAGTCACTACCAGAAGACGGCCATGCTAGAAGCGGCCAGAAGGTAGCCATATTGGGGACCACCAGAAAGCTGTCATGTACTAAGGAGCACCCAGGCGGCCAATGAGGACTGCGCTAGACCGTGAAATCAATCAATGAACGGCCGCGGAAGTTGAACGCTGTGCGCCTGTAAGTAAGGAACGGAAGGAAGATCGAGGAGACGGAAAACCTGTCACTTGATATGTTGGCTCAACGGACTCCGGTGTGACCAGTAGAGAAAGGATTCGTAAAGGAGAAAATATTATACAGAGGACGGTTGAAACCGAACCAAAATCCTATACGAAGGCTCGATGGACCACGAGTCGAAGAGGGAGTTGGGGGAATGGCTAAAAGTTATGTGGTTTTACCTATCGACGAATTAGTGTTTCCAGCCTCGGCACCGGGTGCCCACGCGGTGTGAATAATTGGCGTCGTGCATAGCGCGGGTGTCTCCGATGGCCATCTTGAATGCTAGAGAGTTTCGCGGGGGTTTGCTTGTGGTTCCCGTCACAGAGATTTTAAATTTATAAGTTGAATAAAAGGGGGAACTAGTTTAAGAGATTGTATACGAGTTCCGAACGGTTTCCTAGGAGACGCACAGAAGTGCGCAGTGAAGTCGAAATCATTTTTAGGTTAGGTTGTATCTCACTTTCTCTTTTAATAAGATTTAATAAAATTCAAGTTTCATTTTAATAGTTGAAATTGAAAAGCATGTTAAGTATAATTCTCTCTCTCGCTCCAAAGTTCCCACTCCCTCTCTCATGTTTGTGAAGTGAGCTGGCCGACCTGCCAGTCTCCACAGGGCCGGCTATGCGAGGCTCGGATTGGATTATCCTTATCTGGAACCTGGTAAAACGAAGAAGCAACGAGCTTCGTGGGTCAAAAGTGTGTGACCCACGAACTCGGTTTACGCTGAAATTTTGGTCGCGATTGGCAGGTAAGTGGCAGCCCGTTTATAATCAGGTTTTCTTCCAGGGCGCGAACTATTAGGTATCTAGAATTTATTGGAGGAATGGTAATGGAAAAGTGCAGCAAATACCAATTCATTGTAATCAAAAAGTTTTTATTGCCGTTCAAAATTAATTATTTACTGCAAGATTTCTTGTTAATATTAGATTCAAATTTATTCTCAATAGTTCAAAATTGGTGGCGCTGTCATAAGTACTCAACAGGAGTATACATCGCACCCCCTGCACATAACCATATTGAAATTAAAACAATATAATGTAAATACAATGTAACGACAGGTGAAAACTATTAAAGTTATTAACATACGCATTGACAAATATTCTTATTACGGTTGAAGAGTGACGTAAAGGACATTGCACATTCTTCTTCTAATAAAAATAAAAATGAATAGTAACGATGGGTCACGTATAGTAATAAGAAGCCATATCTATAGGAAAGTTACCTATGAAGCTTTACTATATACATAACATTAATCCAGTTTCAAATCGTAAAAGGCTAGTATGTATTTCGTAAATATGAATCATACTAGCCCCAGCGCTAAACTTGATCGATTAGTTTCAGAAATTCAGTCAAAGTCCATTATAGAAACAGGCCCGCCAAATGCGCATTTTCAAAAAACGTTCGTAATTACAATTTATGTAATTAATATTATTACTATTAAAGGTTTTTTTACTTTCGGGACACGAATAATTAAAATATCAAAATCTATTAATGACAATAATGGTTTATTCACTGATAGTATTTGGCGAATTTTAGTGATCTCACAACATTCTATTGTGAAATTTTTATGATTTCTTACACACACACACTGATACTATAATTATATATATAATGCTAGTAAAAACGTATTATTTAGCGGCGTTTCTTACCCTTGTTTCTTCCTATGGTTTGTTTTGATTATAGTAGTACTGTGAACTTTCGCCTATTCTACAGATCGCCTATTCTAAAGTTCACCTATTCTAAATCCCCTATATACGCATATTCGAAATTGCGCAGTTTCGTCACCTCCCACCACGGTCCCTGTGCGGGCTGTACGGCCACGCCCGAGTCAGTGGCTGACCACTTCAAAAAAGGGGCCCGAAGAGCGGGAAGCCTTGAATTGAGTATTTTATCATGACGTCATGGGAATGCAGATAACTTTTTCGACAAAATATGCTACAAGTAAGAGTAATTTAGATCGATTTAATCAGAACTGAGTACTTTAACGTCGAATTTCAGATAATTGATTGTATTTCGGGAAAAACTGGAAACAATTGAGAAATATTACTATTCAGACCTTTATCACTCGCCTCTATGTTTAGAATATTTTCTCCAAAAACGCGTATACAGTTGCAGTATCATGTTCCAACCTTCCTGAAGGCTGACATTTCCACCTATCCTAGCATTGCTGCCATCTCATGCAAGGAAACTCACTATTCCGCGAAATATTTTAGTCGTTTTTTGATTCTATTAAACTGATTTCTAGTTGCCAACATGTACTTTTTTCAGGAAGTTTTATATTTTTCACGTTATACCTCAACTGGACTGAGGACTCGCGCACGGTGACCCTTCCGAGGCGAGAAATGTAACCTTCTCTCGCCCCTTGAGCTGAGAAACTGCGTGGGCCAGCCGTTCTAGGAATGTCGGATGTATTTATCTGTATTAATATTGATAGTATTTATTGATTTCAAATCGACGCGCGCTTTTTTGCACGTGCGCAGTTTAAAAAGTTGCTTAGAGCAAGCGCAGCGATGCAAGGCTGGGGCAGCCAAACTGTAATAATCTGACGACTCGAGGTAGAGGTGTTGGCCCCTCCAGCTTTAGGATAATTGATTGTGTACGTTTCAAGGCCTGTAGAATTTGACTGTAGGTAGGAAAACCTATAGCCCGACCGCCGGCGCACCCCCACTCCTTGGCTGTTTGTATGGGCCTTGCCTCGCTATTCGCTGGTGTTTTTTTGAAGTCTAGAAATGGAAGATAAGGAATAGATAGATAATAGACGGAAATTCCGGGAAGTGTATACTGGTGTAAGTTTGATGGAGTTTCGGAAAGACTGTATGACGTTATGTTTTAAAGCTGTACTAATGGCTTTTCAGATCTTAAGTGTCTCTTGCAGGAAACTATTGATATTCAGTCAGGTAGAGGACCGTTTTGAAAGCATGTTCCATACAGTGTTTCGTATCATTTACGTTGCGGTTTTGATAGTTCTCTTTCAAAGTTTGAAATCTATCGTGAAAAAGATTTTACAGATTGGTTTATAAAAGAATTACATGACATTTTTTGAAAACATACATTTTTATTTAAAAAATGTTATTCCAATTGAGAAACTGACTTCAGAGCAAGAAATGGAGTTTCTGTCTGTTAAATACTGCCATATCTGTGAGAAAACATTTAAACAAGATGAGATAAGGTATCACGACCTATGCCATTTCACTGGAAAGTTTCGTGGTCTAAGTCATCAAGGCTGCCATGTAAATTATAAAGATTCACAAAGTGTATCGGCGGTTTCCCACAATTCATTAGAATAAGATTTCTACATTATTAATAAAGCTCTACCTAAACAAATTGAAGGTGAGGTTAAATTATTACCCCTGAACAACAAAAACTATATCTCATTTACTAAATATGTTGCTGGAACAAAGGTAAATCTTTGGTTTATAGAATTATTTCGTTTCATGCCGAGTTGCCTTGAAAAATGATCTTCTTATCTGGAAAGTGAAAAAAAAGAATTACTCTCAAATATTACAAGAATTAAGACAAATTTAAATTTCTTGTCAGAAAAGGAGTATTTCCTTATGACAATATTGATCATTGGGAAAAGTTCAATGAGCAACAGTTACCACCTAGAAGCGCATTTTATTCAAAATTAAACGATGACGAAATTTCCGAAGAAGATTACACAGCACCACAAAAAAAGTAGGCTCAGGCTTTTTTCTTACCTCAAAAAACATAGTTCTTTGGCTACTTTTGCATTGAAAAATATGTAACAAAAAACCCCGTGTTTTTTCAATTTCTACTACAAAATTCGGAGTGAGCGACGAAAAAGACATAGAAATTGTCTTCTTTGGTCCGCTGGGCCCAATAATTTGCGATGGGGGAGTGGCTGCACAGAGAACAATATCGTAAGACCTTGTCGGAAGAAATTTGATGTTGCGCCAAATCAGAGTAGTAACATCCTATGGATTTCGTGTCGCTGAATCCGAATCCGAACGGAGAATTCCAAAATTAGCTTTTTTTTACTTCCTAACCTCAAAAAAATTGTTTTCGTGTTGATTTTTTTGGTGATAGAAAACATGTTATCCAACAATACAAGCTTGTTCAGAAATTCTGACAGAGAATAAACATTTAGCGGTGTAAAGTAGATAGAAATGGTCTATTTCCACAACGCCGACAACCAGCACCGAGGCCTAGAAGAGAGGAAGGGGCTCAGACGAAACCCCACTGTGGGGGGGGGGGCTAAGCCTATGCAGTGTACAAGCTAGCCTCCTGACAATGGTGGTGGTGTGCACGAGCTACCCAGACTTTCTGCTCACTGTGGAGCAGTTTGAGCTCTTCAGGAAGGCCACATTGAGGGTGCTTGAAGGAGTGGCCCCAGATCAATGACTGAAATTCGAGATTTCCATCTGTAGGGGAGGGTTCTTCGTATTTGTCGCAGCCAAGCCATTGGCCTGGGAAGGTGCAGACCTAAAAGTATGGGGGGTTGAGTTGCTCCAAAAGACGGTGTGAGCGACGGCTTGGTTCCCAGGTAAGCTGGAAGACTCGTCTGTGGTCCTTCGGCGATTGAAAGGATTCAACCTTTTACTAAGGACGGCGCTCTTGCGAATCGTCAGGCACGTTCAGCCTCAGGAAAAAGACACAGCGGAAGGTACAAAGCAGCTTCAAGTTGTAAAAATTTCTGAGTCCCAGACAAGAGCTCCTGCGGTCCTCAACAACAGGCCTTTCTATCACCTTGGACAGGTCATCTTCAGGGTTGCCGGCCAGGGATAGGAGGAGCCTGTTGGGACACAGGAAGACCGGGAGCAGACTGAAAATGACTGCTCTTGGCCTAAACATTACCCAAATTAACTTGCATCACAGCAAAGGCGTCTCTGCGGTTCAACAGAGGGGCATGGCCTTGGTTATTTCACCATACCATAAGGGGATTAGGGGTCGCTGGTCTTTGTTACATGGAACCCCAGCAGAAGAGGAAGACCCCTTACCTTGCAGTGATTTACCAGCGTACATACCGCCACTAGTGGGTTGGTATCGTTATCATATGAAAAGTAGGCCGATCCCATGACCAGCTATCCTATTCCTTTTAGATTTGTGGATACCATCATCATGTATCTCGAACATAGCTCTAGGCCATACCCTCTGTAGAACCGTAGAGGCGCCTTTGCTGTGATGTGAGTTAATTTGGGTAATGTTTAGGTCAGGATCCCTGGCTTGCAAACCCTGAAGTCTGGGACTCAGGAATTTGTACAACTAGAAGTTGATTGGTGCCTTCCGCTGTGTCTTCTTCCTGAGGCCGACCGTGTCTGGCGATTTCTCAGGACCCTGTCCTCAGTGAAAGGTTGAATCCCTCCAATCGCCGAAGGACCACAGACAGGTCTTCTAGGTTATGTGGAAACCACGCCGTAGCCCACACCAGCTTTTGGAGCAACTCAACCCCACATACTTTTAGGTGTGCACCTTACCAGGGCTTTTTCTCGGTCACTGTATAATGTAGCCAAGCTTCAGCCGCTGAGTTGGCTGCGCCAAATATGAAGACACCTCCCCTGCAGAAGGAAGTCTCGAATTTTGGCCATTGATCTGGGGACACACTTTCGAGCACCCTCATGGTGGCGTCACTGAAGAGCTCAAACTGCTGCGCAGTGAGCAGTGAGTCTGGGTAGGTCGTGTCCACCACCGCCACCGTCAGGGGGCTAGCTTGTGCCTCTTCATATGCCTAGCCACCCTCCCCCCCCCTTGGTGGGGTTTCCTCTGAGCGCCTCCCTCTCTTGTAGGCCTCGGTGCTGGCTGTCAGCGTTGTGGAAATAGACCATTTCTATGTACTTGGAACCGGTAAATGTTTATTCTCTGTCAGAATTTCTGAAAAAGCTTGTATTGTTCGATAACATGTTTTCTATCACCAAAAGGATCAATACGAAAACAATTTTTTTGTGGTTAGGAAGTAAAAAAAGCTAATTTTGGAATTCCCAGTTCGGATTTGGATTCAACGACACGAAATCCATAGGATGTTACTACTCTGGTTTGGCGAAACATCAAATTTTTTTCGACATGGTTCTACGGTATTGCTCTCTGTGCAGCCCCTTCCACACCGCGAAGTATTGGGCCCAGCGGACCAAAAAAGACCATTTCTATGTATTTTTCGCCGCTGAATTCAAATTTGTGGTCGAGATTGAAAAAAACGCGGGTTTTTTTGTTACATATATTTCAATCGAAAAATAGCCAAAAACGATGTTTTTGAGGCTAGAAAACAACCTGAGGGTGATGGTGAAATTCTGACTTTGGATTCGGATTCAGCGACCCAAAGTCCATAGGATGTTACTACTCTTGTCCGTCGCACAACCTACTTATTCTTGTGGGGCTTTGTTACCAACATGCGTGTAATGTTTGGGAAATGTTTAATATAAAAACCTTGCGAGAATACTCTGATTTGTATTTAAAAACCGACGTTTTACTTTTAGCCGATATTTTTGAAAATTTCAGAAGAAATTCTTTTTAAACATTTAGTCCAGATCCAGTACATTATTACATGTCAATGGGGTTCGTTTTTGACGCGTTGTTCATATTAACCGGAATTGAACTCGAACTATTAAGAGATCCTGAATTGATTTTTTTCGTTGAGAGAGCTATTCATGGCAGCATAGCAAATTTTTACCTTTTGCTGGTTTCAAATGGGTACTTGATCAAGATATCAATGTACAAAATATTCCAGACGATTCACCAATAGGTTACATTTTTGAGGTAGAGTTGGAATTTCCTGCAGAATTCAAATGATTTTCATAGAGATTTACCTTTGATTGCAGAGCATTTCGTACTCCTAATCCCGCATGTAAAATGAGAAAACTGATAACGAGCTTATTACCAAAATAGAATTATGTAGTCCACTACAGAAATTTGAAAAAGTATTTGAGATTGGGTTCAACCGTTCCAAACATTTACGATTGTATTACGTGGGTTATTCGTTGACACATCAGATTCTCATCCAGATAATGTTTATGGAATGCCGTTAAAAAATAAAATAGTTTTGGGAATAATGAAAGATGAGTGTAACGGAAAAGTTATAATAGCCCTTCTGGAAGTAAAAGGATTCAAAGGGGTAGAAACGTATGGATAGAAAAAGATAAAGATATTCAATCTTTCTCAAATGCACACTTTCCATCCCACAAACGTTATCTTTTTCTTTCCATGCTCTATCCGTCGTATCTACTCAGGCCTATCCTTCTGTATCCTTGACTCTATCCCTTGCAATCACAACTGTCTATCTTTTTCTATCCTTGACTCTATCCCTGGTGTTTACAACCCCCTATCTTACTCTATCCATTTGAATCTATAACGCGTTTGAATATTGGGCATGAGCCTATCTTTTTCTATCGATCTTGTTCATAAATTCCTACCTTTATTTATCCCTTGTTGTCACATAGGCCTATCTTTTTCTAGCTATGTTGTTCATAAATGCTTATCTTTATCTATCCCTGACTCTATACCTTGTTGTCAAATTACCTATCGCTTTCTATCGATGATTCTATCAGCTGTATTGATAAAGACTTATCCTTTTCTATTCATGTTAATCCGTCAATTTCTGAATCTTATCCTTTTCTATGCCTACTTTAATTTTAATTTGTATCCATTTGAATCCATACCGCATTCAAATATTCTTATCCATTTCTATCCACGATATATCGTTTTAATTTCTATGCATTTGAATCCACTCAAAAATGTAGCATTCTTATCCGTTTCTATAATCATAATATATATTGCGAGTTTCAAGCCCCCGAAAAATAGTTTTAAACCAACTAGGATATATATATATATCCACAAACAAAATTCCCTATCTTATACGACTTACAAGTCAAACTCTGCAAAGGCGTCTGCAGACCCTCCAGTTATAGACGATGAAAATGATTTCACTTGTATCTGACTTTTACGGTTACCCACATACCGGTAACCTGCCGGCACAGAGTCAGGGATGTACGTCAATCAGCGCGCGCCTTGCGCAGTGAGTCTACATACTACGACGAGTCGCCCCAATATCAGTGTGCGAAACAATTTTCGCGCATGCACAGTTTGAAGATGGCATACTTTAGGTACTGGTAAAAAAGGTGTGCATGCGCACTTTCGAGATAAGGTACTTTAGGCACTGACATACGTAACTTTAAAAACTGCTGTTGGCATCTTCTTTAAATAAATTTAGATTCAACTTGAACAAATCTTTAAATGATTAAAGTTTTGTTTTTAGGGTTACATAGCCGTTTTCGTCCATCACCATACAAAAGGCCATAAGCGCCAACATTTGGCACAGCAAAAGGACATAAACGCCAAACATTTTTTTTCAATACAATTTTTTTCAAGTATTTTTTATCACTAAATTTTTTGCAAACTTTTTTTTCAACAATTTTTCATTTTTATAGATTTTTTTTTTAAATTTGTCAACAAAAGTTGAAAACCTTTTCCTGTCGGATTCTGTTAAGAATTAAATTAACGTCTTAATAAGGTGCGAAATCCTTCCTTGTAGGCGCTCGGCGTCTACTTTGACTAATTTTTTCGTGTTGGTGCACAAGACGGTGGGGGGGGGGGGTCTCAACTCCACTCAATGCAATATAAAAGCAGTATTTTTCGTTAACTCCTGCTAACACAACTTTTTCGGACGGGCATTGCAAAAAATAGCGTGTGATACACATGCGCATAGGTGACTGCTAAATCGTATGATTGTATCACTCGGCTGCGGCTTGTGCTGCAACAGTCGCACTCGCACACAATCACCTATTTTGCGCACTTGCATCACCTATAACTATTTTCGCATTTACCATCATTTCAGATACATTTGGAAAGAAAAACTGGGTTTCAGAAGGGTAGAACTGACTTATATTTCAGACAAGATACGAAAAAGTTCAATTAGATAGGCAGATAGAAATTAAAAAGGTAGAACAAATTTTGGATTGCCTAATGGATGGAAAAGTATAGTGGTGAATAAGCGTAGGATTGATTTGAATAAAAAGACTAGGATTCGTAAGGATAGGGCTGACTTATATTTGAGAAAAGATAGGAAAAGATTCGATAAGATAGGAAGAAAGGGATTAGGAAATATAGAGAAGATTTTGGATTGCATAACGGATAGGAAAGAATAGACGTGGATAAGCGGAGGATTCATTTCGATTGACAGACTGAAATTTGGAAGAATAAGGCTGACTCACATTTGAGAAAAGATTCAATTTTATAGGAAGATAGGGATTGAAAAAGATAGACAAAATTTGAGATTACCTAATGGATGGAAAGAGATTGAGGTGAGTAAGTGGAGGATTCGTATGGACAGAACGACGTAAATTTGTTCAAAATCGCTTTTGCCCTAGAAAATAAAAAGTTTTTATTACGGATATTTTTTCCCTAGGATGCATATTTTTTTATATATTTTGATATCTCAAGTTAAAAAAAACACCCAGTATAACAGTTCTGGAATTCTGTATAGAATAGAGTGATAGAACTATTACGTCACTAGAATGGCACACGTGTTCCAGGGACGGAACATAAAGTTCACACTGTTCGGTGACGCTATTACTGTAAGGATATGTAACAGTTCTGGAAATCTGTATTGTAACAAGTATATCACAGGGTGATATAACTGTTATGTCACTAGAATGTCACACGTGTTATATAAATGGAACATAAAGGGCACACTAGAAGTTAGGATCAACTATGGCTCGGCCGACACACTACCCCCACTCCTCAGTGTTTACCCAGACGTCTGGCGCCTACCCCTACTCCTGGGCTGTGTGTCTGGACCTCGCCTCGCTACTCGCTCGTGTTTACTTAAGTCTAGGAATGGCAGATAAGGAATAGATAGATAATAGATGGGAATTTCCAGATAAATGTATACTAGTGTAGGGTTGATAGAGATTCGGAAAGATTTTATGAAGCAATATTCTGCATATGACCTAATGGTTTCTAAATCTAGACTAATGTTAAAAGGAATAATTAATTCTATGATTCTTTTGATGATTTTAATTAGAAAATAAAAA
>JAABKJ010008742.1:0-11375 GCA_011634705.1 Andricus grossulariae | reverse complement strand
AAAAATGTTTGTTAATATTTATCTGTATGATTATTCATAGTCTTTATTGATTTCAAATAGGCTCACGCTTTTCGGCATATGCGCAGTTTAAAATATGAACAGCCATCTATCGGATATCAACGAACTAAAAAGGAACCCTGAAAAAGAGTTCATTGGAGCCTCAGTTCTAAATGATACCAACTTTTGCTTGAGCCGCAACTTTACTGAACCCTCATTTTTTTCTGTGTAGAGAATAAATTGAAGAAAGAGTTTGGACATTTGCAACATTTTGAAAATCCGGTGAGTCTGAGGCCGACGCGAAACCGCGAAAAACTAGGCCGACCCTACCCAATATCACTTTACACATACTCACTTTCGACGAATTCATAGAATTCAAGGAATTCATAGATTTTCATGAATTCGTAGAATTCACGGAATACATGTAATTCGAAAAATGCATAGAATTAAAGGGATTCGTAGAATTCGAGGAATCCATGTAATTCGAAAAATTCATAGAATTAAAGGAATACAGAGAAATCAAGGAATTCAGAGAATTCAAGGAATTTAGGAAATTCAAGGAATTTAGAGAATTCAAAGAATTCAGTGAATTCAAGGAATTCAAAGAATTCAAGGAATTCAGAGAATTCAAGGAATTCAGAGAATTCAATTAATTCAGAGAATTCAAGGGATTCAGAGAATTCAAGCAATTCAGACAATTCAAGCATTTCAGAGAATTTCAGGAATTCAGAGAATTCGAGGCATTCAGCAAATTCATGGCATTCATTGAATTAAAGTAATTTAGCAAATTCAAGGAATTTAGAGAATTCCGGGAATTCAAGGAATTCATGAAATTCATGTTATTATGAGAATTCCAAGAACTAAAACCATTCTGTAAATTCTCATGATTTTGAATTCTTTGTATTCATAGAATTTCTGGAATGCCTGGCATTCTCTAAATTCTTTGAATTCACTAAATTCTTTGAATTCTCTGAATTCCTTGAATTCTCTGAATTCCTTGAATTCTCTGAATTTCTTGAATTCTCTGAATTCCTTGAATTCTCTGAATTCCTTGAATTCTCTAAATTTCTTGAATTTTCTAAATTCCTTGAATTCTCTAAATTCCTTTAATTGTCTAAATTCCTTTAATTGTCTAAATTCGGTGAATTCTCTGAATTCCTTGAATTTTCTGCATGCCTTTAATTTGCTGAATGCCTTGAATTGTCTGAATTCCTTAAATTTTCTGAATTCCTTGCATACTCTAAGTTCCCTGAATTTGTATAATTCTCTGAATTCCTGGAGGTCTTTGAATTCCTTGAATTCGCTGCATGCCTTAAATTTGCTGAATGCCTTGAATTTTCGAAATCCCTTAAATTCTTCGAATTCCTTGAATTCGCTGCATGCCTTCAATTTGCTGAATGCCTTGAATTCTCTGAATTCCTTGAATACTCTGAATTCCTTGAATTCTCTGAATTCCTTAAATTCTCCGAATTCCTTGAATTCTCTGAATTCCTTGAATTTTTCTTCAATTCCTTGAATTCTCTGAATTCCTTAATTTCTTTGAATTCCTTCAATTTTTTAATTCCTTGAATTTCTTGAATTCGCTGAATTCCCGGAATTCCTCGAATTCTCTGAATTTATTGAATTCGTTGAATTCACGGAATTCCTCGAGTTCGTCGAATTCCCGGAATTCCTTGAATTTTCTGAATTATCTGAATTCCTCGAATTCTTTGAATTCCTTGAATTCTTCGAATACTTTGAATTCTCTGAATTCCTTGAATTTTCTGAATTCCTTAAATTCATATATAATAAAATAATTTGGTATGAATATTTCCATAAAAATAAACTTCAAAATATTTTTAAACAACCTTTAAAAAAGTTAGTAGGCTTCATTCCACCAGGATTGAATATTTTTAACTGCTAAAAAATTATTATACGTAGATATAAAGGACGGACCACCCTCATATGAACCCTTACTTAAGGACATGAACGTGCACAGTTGTGTAAGTGACATCTGTGCACGTGAACAGTTAATAAAGTGGCATCTGTGCATGTTCAAAGTTGCTACGTGCACAGTTGTCCGTCACCCCCCGCAGTGCTAGTAAAAAATTCAAACGGGCGGATGAGGTAAAGATGTTTACGACTCCACAAATTGCTGCAACAGGTTGTTATTGGTGTGAATTATGGTCAGCCAATTTTTAGTCACTATTAAAACATTCCCTCGATTTGCTGACAAATCACATATATTCAAACCGAAGCGCTTATATACGGCGGTTGAAAATAAATAACATTTCCAGACTCTGTTTAGCAGGCACCTATGTAACGCGTTCTGAATGACACCTTGCTGTCAGGAATGCCGCTGACACGCATTTTACTACAATTTCACAGAAAATGTGACGCATTCTGAACCGACTTGAATATAAGAAATTATTTCTTACATTTTAAGGTATAAAATTAAATTGTAAACAAAGGTTTTGGTAATGCTAATGAACAATTAATGGTACCTTACAAACTGTTATTTTACAATACTGTTGCAAAATTATAAGCTGACGAAAATAAAATAAGGCTGTGTATAGATGTCCGGTGCCGGGCGCTATGTTGATATCCGGTAGATTGCTCTGATTTGTTACACGGCAGTGGGCGCGGTCTACCGTACAGCAGCTCTGCGTCCGGCTGAGTAAACTTCTTATTTTATTAGGATGTGCACGAGGCATAACCTCAAAGTGCAGTATTGTATAATTTGGAAGAATATAAAAGTAACTTTTTTACACACTTGCATATGTCATTGTTTATTGGAAATGAGATATTTGGTGTTTCCGATTTTATCTTTTCTTGTATATTTACTTTACCGTTCTTTTATTACTGAGAACATTTTTATATAATTCTATTTGTGGGTGTTGTAGCCAGTTATTATTTTAGAAGTGTATACATTATTTGTTTTTGATAAGTTTAACTCGTGTAAAAACTTCTGTTTTAATGAAACTCCCACGAATTGTATTTATTGTATAAAATATTTTTTGCAACAAAATAAGCCGCGTTAATGACAAAGATTAAATCTAAAATTGTACGTATTATCTACAACGAATACATATCGCAAACACTAACTAAGCTCTTTTATATGTACGATGAGCAACTCAAAATTCAACTGATAATAAAAATAATTACTTAACACAAAATGGATTTTCGAATAGACTTTGTAACTCATTGTAGGATGCTTCGAAGCCAAAATTAATCCCTGAAGTCGTTTCGGAAAATAATTTTTCTTTTAAATCGTGTTTAATGACCTTTGAAGACAAAAAGTAAATTTTGGAGTCGGTAATTTTTATATTTTATATATTTTTTAAAATAACTTTTATTTTATTCAGAAAAGGGGATATTAAATTAGTTTTTAAAAAACTACTTCAAATTAAAGTTTATTCAATAAAGATAGAATTCTACCGTTAAACAATAAGTTTATCGTCACAATTTCCTATGTTATTAAATATAAAAATGTGACATCTTAAATTGAAAAATGCACTTTAAAAACTAGAGATCTCTTTTTGATGGTATCCTTTGTTTCGTGTCCTTTTTTTGAATATAATAATATTATGCTGTTATTTTCAATGTAAAACAAATCAATCTGGGTTACCACCAGTGGTGGTATCATTTTAGTACCACTCGAGAATGTTTTTTCTGAGTTTTATTGTAATACCTGAAACTATCCCTGAAATAATACTTTGTTTTCACAGTGAATTCAGATATGAACTTAAATTAAGCAAAAATTTATACATGAATTCAAGTGAAGTTGATCCGAATTTAAAAAGGCGTATGATTACATTCTGATAAGAAATTCTTATGAGAAACGATTTAACACTTTTGACACTTTAAATATGTACTGGGGAAATGTCTAGAAAAGGGCATTCAAGGCGACGAGGATAGTGTTTTCCAGAATGATAAAGAAATAAATTATGGAAACCTAATGTGTGAAATAAAGTGTTCGAAAATCAATTCGAAATCAATTTTGTTGTAAGTACCTATATTCATTATTAGTTGAATTCTGAATTGTTCATTGTACATATAAAAGAGCTTCGTTGGTGTTTGCGATTTTCATTCGTTGTAGATAACAATTATATTTTTAGATTTATTATTTATCATTGACGCGGCCTATTTTGTTTCTAAAAATATTCTCTACAATAAACACAATTCGTGGTAGTTTCAATAAAACAGAAGTTTTACACAAGTTGAACTTATCAAAAACAAATAATTGATACACTTCTGAAATAATAACTCAGTATAACTCCCACAAATAGAATTATATAAAAATCTTCTTAGTAAAAAAAATAATGATAAATTAAATGTAAAAGGACAGATAAAATCGGAAACAACAAATAGCTACTTTTCAATAAACAATTACATATGCAAGTGTGTTAACAAAAGTTACACTTATATTCTCCTTCCAAATTATATACTTCATTTTGATGCTGCTGTCCGGCAGACCCCGCCCACTGCCGTGTAACCAATCGGAGCAATCTACCGGATACCAATATAGCGCCCGGCTCGGACATCTATACACAGCCTATGATATTGGCTTATCTTTGCCAATCTTGCTTTGGGATAAAATGCCTGCAACTGAATAACCGGAAGCGTCGGTTGTTAAAACGAAAGGTTTAGTGAAATCAGGTCTTTTTTGCAAAGGTTCTTCACATAATTTATTTTTCAGTGTATCAAGTGCTGTCCATTTAAATTCTACATCTTTTTTTAAAAATTCATTGAGTGGAGCTACAATGTTTGAAAAGGCCTCAATAAATTTTCTATAATATCCTGCAAGTCCTATAAATTCTTGTATGTTTTTAGGTTGTTTCGGAATGGGAAAATATCTTACTGCTTTTAATTTTGTCGGATCTGGCCTAATTCCTTCTTTATCGATGACATATTCAAGATAAACTACTTCTGAACGTAAAAATTCACATTTATCGGGCTGAAGTTTTAAATTTGATTCTATTCATCTATTTGCTAATTTTGTGAATTTTTCTTCGTGCTCTTTTAAGGTATTTGCATATAGGACTATGTTGTCCAAATATACAAATAATTCAATTCCCTGAAGGCCAGTTAAAACGAGATCCATTACACGTTGGAAGATTGCAGGTGCATTCTTTAAGCCGAAAGGCATGCGGTCGAACTCATAGTGTCCATAGGGCGTTGAAAAGGCACCTTTGTGCGAGTCTTTTGGACACATTTCTATTTGATGAAAACCACTGGCTAGGTCGAAAACCGAGAAGAATTGTGCTTGTCCTAACTGATCTAGAATATCCGTAATATTGGGGAGCGGATAACAATCTACTATAGTTTGTTGATTTAATTTTCGTTAATCTAAAGCCATTCGCCATTTTCTATTTCCGAGGGAATCCGGTTTTTTAAGTGCGAGAAAAGCAGGTGAATTGTAAGGGGACTGAGATGGCTTTACTATCTTTTTTTTTATTAGTTCATTGACCTGTCTAGTTATTTCTTCTCTTTGTACTTGGGGAAGTCTGGATTGTTGTGTAAATATGAGTTGACTGTCTCCTATAGTTTCAAGAGGTTCATCTTGGATTTGGAAAATGTCTTCATTGTTAATAATGAGTTTTTCAACATGAGTATATTCTTCTTGATTTAAATGTTCTAAGCGTAATAATGTCTTCATATTTTCGAGTTTATTTTCTTCGTTATTGTTCAAAATTTGATGAAAGTGATTCTGGTAGTGATTCTAGATTTTGAGTTTTTTTTTTATTTGAAGTTTCCGCATAATAATCCGGTATTTTTATTTGATCGAAATCTCAAAGTTCTACTGTACGGACTGAAATTTCAACTGGATAAGGACAAGTGTTTCCAATCTTGAGATAGGCTTTTCCATTATTATTTGTTACTATTGCCTTTCCTGAAAATATTCCACTATTTGGTAAAAGTTTAGGAATAAAACTGCTTTTTTATTATTTTTGACATGAATATAGAAATAAAAAATTGTTCTTGCTGGGATGGTGATTACTACTTGAGTATCAAACGGATGATATTTTTCATTTCTTTGTAATTGTTTCTGCTTGTAATTTATTTTTAAGTTATTTTTTTGACAACATTCTGTTCCTAGAACGCTGTCGTGATCTACTGGAACTTTATTGGGGATTATATTAAAAATTGTTGGGAATTAAAAAATATTTATTGTTATTTGACCAAGAGTAAATACTGGGTGTTCGTTAATTCCTGTCAATTTCGAAAAATTTTGTTTATTTATTTTTATAAATGATTCAACTGATTTTTCTTAAATTAAATTGGGTCCAGCTCCTGTATCGATCATTAATCGTACCGGATTTTTTAAACCGTTTGATGATAGTGTTATATAGTTGATGGTATTAGTAACGCTTAGGTTGATTTTCGCTGTTTTTTGTTCCTTTATATTTTCGAAATTAGAATTGAATGCATTGGATTCTTGATTTATGCCTTCCTCTAAGCAAATGGTCTGGAAAGTAGATTGGAGTTTTCCGGATTCAATTGTTGTGGAGGATTTAATTGTTGAGGTTGTTCTTGTTCTTGATTTTGATTATTATGTTATCTCTTACGGCAATCATCAATTATATGAACCGGTTCTTTGCAATTGTTATATATTATTTTATATAGTTGTGTAAAATTAGGTTTAGACTAGTAATTATTTGGATGGTTAGGGTCGTTTCGAGAATAATTTCTATTCCATTGTTGGCCACGTGCCTGTTCTCTCCAAGAGGGTCTTCCTTCGTTGTATTTATTTTGAGTTCGTCGAGACTCGTATCAAGGGATATTATTTGACGAATTGTTTTGTGGTAGAAATCGATTTTCAGTTTGATTTTGAGAATAATTAAGAAGATTTTGTCTCTGATATTGAGAATTATTAGGAAAAAATTGTCTTTAATTTTGATAATTATTAGGAGAAAATTTTCTTTGATATTGAAATTTAGTAGGAGAAAATTGTCTTTGAGTTTGAAAATTATTGAGAGAAAACTGTCTTTGATTTTGAAAATTATTAGGAGAGAATTGTCTTTGATTCTGAGAATTATTAGGAAAAAATTGTCTTTGATTTTTGGTTTGAAATTGATTTTGAGCTATTTTTCTATTGTAGTTTCAGGTTCTGTTCTTAAACCTCAAATCCCTAAAGTTCATAAACCGTTTTTATGGGTGCGTATAATGTTTTTAGTTTATTTATTCGTTCATCAATCGTATTGTAAGTGTACCTATATATGCATTTTCCGGCCTCCACCGCAAGTTTACTTGTAAGAACTTTAACTAGGTTTGCTTGCACTTCCATACCTGGTAGCATTGATCTTGCTTCTTCGCATGCTTCGCCAAAATGACTAAAAGGGACGTTATTTGTTCCCTCGAATAATGGAATGACCTCCAGTGCATCTCTGAGTGAGACCTGTTGGTTAGTAGGTAGTCTACTCATTTTTTATGTTTGTGGGTCAAAGCTTGAGTCTATGTCTGATATCAAATTTAAGTTTGAAGTATATTGGATTTTTACTTCCGCTATTTCGATCGTCGATATTTATGTTAAAATTTGTGATAGTCACGTCGTTCAATGTTCTGTTATCTAAAGTTTCGTTTTGAAAGTTTTTTGAATTTGAGAAAAAAATTAAAGTTTTATCCTCCAAACTAGTGTAATTGGGGAATCTTTATTTGGAGATTCAGTTTCTGAAGTGATTTCCGGCGTATCACTAGTACCAGGTGCGTTGATTATTGAATCGTTTTGAAAGCCTGAGCCTAAATCAGGTTTTGAAGTTTTTCGAATATTTATTAGAAGCTGTTGATTATTCGCGATTATTTTTGCTAGTTGAGGATTTTGTAAAACTTGAAGGCGTGTGATTGTCTTCTCTGATTCAGAATTTTGTCCTGACACTTATGCTCCTCATTATGATAATAAGTTGAGATTAATTTTTTCAGAGTATATAAAATTTTTTGGAAATTATATGTTGGGAGTACAGGGCATGAACGTAAATGGTACAAAGCATGAATATAAATGGTACAGGGCATAAATACAGATATTATAAATTCACATACATAAATGGTAAAGTACAATTCCTAAAATTGACAGGTTTTTTGCATTCCGTTCAGTTCCATGTGCTTTTTTGTTGTATTTTCAAGAAAATATTTTCAAAAAAACTGAATTTAATTTTTTCTTATTCAAATAAAAATGTTGAATAAATTTTGATATTTTCTTTCAAAATAGTGAAAGAAAACTTTGCTAAAATGTTGAAAACAGAAAACATTTGGTAGTAATCTCTGTTATCGGTAGTTTTTAGTTTTCGCGGCCGATGCACAAATTTTATAACGAGGTATGCTACGTCCTGAAGGGAACAACTTACCTGGTTAAAAATAATTAATTCAAAAGGTCTTCTCGTTTTTTAACGAAATCTAGGACTTTGAAACAGGGATGGGAATAACTTCCGAATGATGAGATAATCACACAATAATCTACAAATTAATCGGAATACAAATGTATATATAATATTTGAGTTCAATAAATATAGGAAATTACAAAGTTAAATAGAGATAGCTGATTCGAATTTAAAAAAATAAAAGTATTATGTTTTCACAATTTAGTTTAATTTTACTTGTTGTAATTGCTTTAAAATTTTTAGTTGCACTGGAGACTTTTAGGTAGCGAAATCTCCTAATCCAGATCTCCATCTTAAAATAAAGGAAGATCTTAATTACGAGTTTTTAAAGGAATTGAAGCATTAGGAGTTACTAACTCATTTATTTAAACTAACCTAATGTTTATTGCAATTGTTCACTTTTGAAACAGGGCGAGTAACTACTTTGGAGATTCACTGTATAATTTGAAGATTTCTTGACAACTGGTTTTCTGAATTAGTTGAATGCTCTTCTCGTTCATTGAAAATATACTGGTACTGGTCCAGGTGTTTATTGGTTTATTATAGGTAACATTGATTTTCCTCGTGGTGATTCACCGTTGCGATGGTTTGACAACGGTAGTTTGCCAAAGGAGTCTATCAGTGGGCAGGGAGGCTCAGGTCTCCTGCTGGTACTCAAGGGTAATGGTGGTTAACAATAGAATTGTCAAAAGGATCTTGTGGGTTTAGTTTCACTTATTTAGAGTGGTTTGAAATGTACAATCGACTCGGTAGAGCTTCCGCCCGATTTAAAATTTGGAGATAGACTGATATTCTAATTCTGATCCTGGGCTTACTTAGGTCAGATTCCATTGTGATCAAAGACAGAAACTTGACAACCAAAAACTTGTTAACCAAAGACTTGTCGGCGGGGGGACTTAACAATTGAAATCAATTTATATCCAGGTGTCTATATTTGAAGGTGTAGTACCTGGGGCTGCTGCTTCTTGAATCCAAGGAACTGGTCATTGGGCCACCCTCTTTAATGTTTCGTGGCTGATTTTTATGAGCTGCGTTCGGAGATTTGTAGGCGAGAAGTCATTGTATTTCAGCTCTGTATAGAAAATTCAAGATTTCCAAACTGCATGGTTTGTAATGTGGAGTTCAGACTACTGATTTCATCATGATGGATAAAAATGAATATGCATGAGTTTGTGAAATTTTATTAGAACGTAATATTTTTCTATCATGATTAATAATATAAATTAAAGGTATAAATGTAGCGATTATTAATAATATAAGTATAGATAATATAGTTATAATACGTTACAGGGCGTGACGTAACTATGAAAATAATACAAACAATTTATAAAAAAAAAATAAGGAAGCTCATTTTTCTCTCAGCCTCGAGATGTTTACAGTCTAATATGTCAAAGGCATTTTTCATTAAGAGTTGGACTCTTTTAGTACACTCAAAGTTCTATATAATGACAGTTTCGGGGGTTGCTTCACATTAGCCTTGTGGCTAAGTCGGTATCCTAGAAACGTAAATAGTCCGGGCCGCCTGAAGCGTTTCCCTAATATTGCGCAATATACTCGACTTAGTATTCGCACAATGTGGCCCTTCCGAGGCGAGAGTCGCAACCATCTCTCTCTGCCCGCTGAGAAACTGCGTGGACCAGCAGTTCTAGGAAATTGTAAAGCGGACGGGATTCTATGGGACCTCTTGTATAGTAATTATAATTTTCCTAAAGGCTTGTACCGTTAAGAAATTTCTTGTTCTTCTATAAAATTGCTTTCATAAATTAAGGAACATCATTATTTGATTTTATGTATAACAAGTATACATATCTATCCCAAAGTAAAATTATCCATTCATAGTGTTAATTAAAAAAGAAATTTTGTGTACAAATGGACTGGAAATCCCTGAATATATATTTTTTTAATAATGCCAATATTCAGGGAACATTTGACAATAAAAGAAACCATTTTTAGGGCCGCTATTTCGGGGGAAAAACTAAGCCTTTTTTGGACCATATTTTATTTATTTCTATTTTTTACCACTTTTAATAAACTGAGTTAATTACAATTCGACCTTTCACAGATGAATAATAAAAGGGATTTTTTCAAATATTATGTAAATCTTTGAAGGGATGAAGGATCAGAATTGCTTTAAAAAATGCGATACTTAATACTTGAGTGGCTCCTCACTCAGAACAATTATACCTTGGAAAAACCTATAGATACCTGGAATTTTCAGATACATTTTTCACAGAATTTGAGTAGACGCCCTGAGATAATTCTAAAGATAATATTTTTTAATATTTGTAGTGATATTTTTCAACATGTAAAATATCTACGAAATATTCTTATTATAATAGTATAAATTTCCATGCTACTTTCTCAAATGAGCTGATAATTACTTTTACATTTTTCAAAATAAAAAAAGTAAAACTCCTGAACTGTCACTTCATTTAAAAAAATGTATTTTTCAAATAATCATCTCACTTTCTGTAATTACAGGTATGCGAAATTGATAACTCGCTACATAAATTGACTTCCTTATTACTCTGCTTTTAATTTTGTTTTTTAAAATTGGAAAAAATTCTGAAGCAATCTTTCAATTGAGTTCTTAAATTTCTGAAACCAAATTTTTCATTAAAATGTTTGTCGCGTTAATAGTTTACTTTCCCTTTCATACTGATCTTTCGTTTAAATAATTTACTATATATATATGCATATAAATGATAAATATAAATATTTAATAAAGTCCGGGGCAACTGAAATGGTTCACACAGCACTATTAGTTTCCCACAAGTAGCAATACGTTTCACTCGCCATTATATAAGGCCAGAAATAATCATAAGTCTGAGCGTAATGCGTGCGATTTATAGGTATAAGATAGGTTTATGTATGCACATAAGTATTAGTATAGGATTCATAAACAAACCACTGTAGCCAGCGAGCGACCTTTCAAGCGAATACAAATATATGTATGTATGTATATATATATAAAAAACTAAAGGTTAACAACCACCGCAGGGTCCCACTGGGAGTAACTGTCAT
>JAABKJ010008741.1:0-11375 GCA_011634705.1 Andricus grossulariae | reverse complement strand
GCAAAAATATACAAGAAAAATCGCTGTTTTCGTCGATTTTACGTCTATTTTTGCGTTTTCGGAAAAATATGAGCCAATTGGGTTGTTTTGACCGCGGATTCGGATTCAGCGAAACCAAAAACATATAGATATGCCGGTGTAGTCCGCCGGGCAGACCACTTTGTTTTGTGTGCCGGTGTAATTCTAAGAAAATAATCAAATTTTCAAAAACAAAAGTTATTTGAATTAAAAAAAATCATCAACCAAAAAAATTAATTGTCAACAAAGTAGTTCCATTTTTGACTAAGTAGTGACCCAAAAATGGAATAGTTATATTTGGAGTTGAAGCAATTAATTTTCCAGCGTAAGAAAATAATTTTTGAAAATATAAAGCGCCAACCAAAGAAGTGAATTTTCAATTAAAATGATGAATCTTCGACCCAAAAAATAGTTAAGTAATGAATAGTTCAAATTCAAAGAAAAGAAATGATGTTCCAATTGAAATGACGAATCTTTAACTAAAACAATTAATTTTCAACCAAATAGTTTAGTTTTCGAAAAAAGACGAGTTTTCAATCAAGATTAATTTTGTACAAAAAAATACGAATTTTCAACACAATACACGAATGATCATATATGAAAAAGAAATTGAAAAAAAAAATTATACAATTAAATTTGCAAATAAAAAAATATAATTTTCAACTGAAATGTTGAGTTTTCAACAAAATGGTAAAATTCTCGATAAAAACAATGAAATTATCATCACAAAAATAATACTTTGACCATGAAGATTAATTTTCGTCCAAAGAATACGAATTTTCAAAAGAATACCTGAATTTTCAACTGAAAAAAAATCAATTTTCATACCAAAAATGGAATAGTTAAGAAATTAATTTTTGAATAAGAAAATTTCTAGAAAACAGGTAAATTTTCAGGTCCCGGAAGCTGGAGTCACTGCACTGTCACATCCAAACGGGCACCATGCCACAACCAAGTGACTATCTAATGCTAATTCACGCCGCAGAAAAAAACTATATAAGAAATGTCGTTATTTCTGTGGAAGAGTTTGAAACTTCTTGTTTAATGTGTTTTTAATTGCTTAAGAACATTTCTATGTGTCCACCACAAATAGAAATAGTAAATTTTTAGCTAAAGAAGTATCAAATAGCCCCATTTTTCTCCGGAAGGGAAAAATATGCCGGGAGAGAATACACAAGGAAAATTCAAACTCTTGTTCCTGTTGCAGAGATGAGCTTGCAGTTTAACCGTTCACCTAATATATATTCTCTTTCTGGTGTTCCTCGTGGCAGACCAAAACATTATATAAATTGTGACATCAGATTTAGCAACTTGTTTTCCTTTAAACTCATTTTAATGAAATGTAAATATCTGAGCAGAACATGGTTGACCCTTATTATCTATGAGGTAACAACTATACATACATTACACTATATAATCTGATAAAGCACTAAAATATTCATCAGTTATAGTTTTGATTGAATTCTACATGAGACAATTATCACCTCTCTCGCATATTAGAAAAAATGCAAACTGTTTCTTCTCTCGTTTTATACTTAGTGGTCATCCTCAATTCTATTGGTGAATATAAAATAATATATCTATAAATTTCGGAACATTTTTAAGCTATACGCAAATCAGAATTTGTGAGCCCTAAACCTCATTACGTCCCAAGTGCTATTTTCTTTTAAACTTTACTTGATTTTGTCCAAAAAGAGTACAACTTTGATCCGAATTCATTCAGAGGGAATACAGAATGTGTAAAAATGGAATTTGAAAAGTGTCCTTGTTGATACGTGATTGGTTCCATATGTGTTTGTGCACATATGGTACCCTTCTGCGGATTCAGCAATAAATTACGTAAGATTACTTGTAGGTAAAGGGGTTTAATAGAATCTTTCTCTTTGTCATGAGAAGGCGACCGCAAGGTCTTACTGAAGAAAATGTTTTACTGAAAAAAGTAACAAGATTCAAAGATATTACAAATTGGAGAAAAGCTCAGCAGAAATTCGATCTGTTAGACCAAAAGTAAATTTTCTCTCCTCAATAATATGCACAATTCATTACGTTATAAGTTTTGTAGTAGTTGGAGAACTGATAAGCGCTCGGCTCACACATGCAGAGAAGCCCGGTTTGACCAGCTGCAAGCGTACCCGCGCACGCCCGGCATGCATTCGGGTCCCCCTCTCTGCCGGACTGACGGTTTTCCGCACGCAAAAGCGGAGCTGCGCTCGTCAGCAAACTTCACAAATGCACTAATCCGCTCTATTAGTCATGATGCTAAAATTTTCAAAACAGTTCTATGAGTCCAGCGAAATTGGAATTAGTACTCTTTCCGTTAACAAAATTAATTTTAAACTGATTTAGATCAATTTTCGAACAAAAAAACTCATTTTCTGCTGGAATAGTGAATCTTTAAGAAGAAAAATTAATTTGTAACAAAGCAGTATAACTTTCAACCAAGACGTTAAATTTTCATCCAAAATGTTAGTTTTGAACCAAGAAGCTTAATTTGTGATGAATAATTTTTGTATTGGCATCAGGTTCTTATGAACATATTAAATTAAAAACGTACAAAAGTTAAATTGGTAAACTTTTCGACCACGGATAGGGGTCCTCGTCAGTGCCAGATATTGAGAAAAAAAAAACTAATAACATTAAAATCATAGAAATCATCCATGAACTTATTTCTTTTACGTCGTGCAGCTCCTCTCTCTCTCTCTTTCTCCCTCTTCTATCTTCGTCACCTTCTCTGTTCCTCTTCCCGCCTCTGTATCAGCTCCCTCTTTGTTTGGTCTTCCCGTTTCGTTGTAGAAGGTGAGGTAATTGCAGTTGTACTGAAACAGCCTCACCTTCTGCAATGAAACAGGAAGGTCACACAGAGATGGAGCTGATAGAGAGACGGAGAAAGAAATAGAGAGGGTGACCGAGAGAGAGAGAGAGGAAGAGAGGAGCTGCACGACGTAGAAACACTAAGTTCATGCATGCTTTCTTTTATTTTAATCTTATCGGTTTTTTCTTTTTTTTTAATATCTGGCTCTGTGGAGGATCCATATCCGAGAACCATCAGTGAACGCTTTACTTTGAAGGGCTTTATACTCCAAAGGCTTTATTTAAGCGTTTCAAACACTCGCCAGCTGACAAACCAGTCTCAAAATGGTAATAAATCGTTGCCCGAAAATCCTCGCGTGAGAGCTTTATGGTACAAATCGACTTTGTGTTTTTTTTAAGAATACTAGAAACCATACGGAGGCAATGCAAACTCCGCCAACTGCCATTGAAAGACTTGCTCTTAAGAACACTTTTAGAAAATTTTTCACTGCACCGTTTCTATAATCTCATGCCAGAAGCTCTCACAGTGACCTATGTACCATCTGAAAATGCACCATTTATAAACCAATTTATGATTGTGTGTAAATTTGTAAATATACCAAGTAAGAAATTATAACTGGATCCTTGGCAAATATATTTCCAATTTATATATCACGAGATTTTCCATATTGACCATTTCACTATCATAAAACGGGCGAGTGTTCACTCCTTCGTGAATTATAAATTTATCAAGTCACCCAGGAATAAACTTCACAACCAACTAATTTCGAATTTTCAAAATCCTCAATTATGCCCTTTGTAAATTTGTTTATTTCGTGATAAATGATAAACTTATCAAGTCACCCAGCGATACATTTCTAAAGTACTTAATTTCGAATTCTGACATTTCGAAATGAACAAATATAAATATATAAATTATAAATGTATCAAATCAACATTTTATGTAATTTCCGTGTTCTCTTCATATTTTCAAGCTTTATTTGACGTATTTTCACTATATGCTATAACGCTAATCCCAACTTGGAGGGATTGAAAGAAAGAAAGGGCGCTACAAAGTTCTGACTTACCCTTTATGCTAAGGCACCAGACATCACTTTCTGTGTCGTTTCTCAAGAGTAAAATGGATCTCACAAAAAGCAACTAAACCTCAACAAAAAAAAAACTGCCCTAACTCATGGTAGAGGAAATTCGTGAGGGCAAAAACACTCTGAACCAAATTTAAAATTGAAAAAAAAGTACTTTAGTAATAATAAAGAAAAAAAAAAAAATGATGAAGAAACATTTTTAATAATGAGAAGAAAACGCTTACTTCTTGCATGGAGGGCGGAGCTTTGTAATGGCCATCCTATTTTATTTGTACATTTTAAAAGAAAGTAACCGACATTTTACTTTAATGAGACGCCAATTATTTACAAGTTAATAAATAAATAACGAAAGAAAAAGCCTAATTTTAGCCAAATAAAGAACTAGACAATTCCTCGTACACTAAAATTATGCTCAAAATCTACGAAAAGTAAAGTTCATAAACGCATTACCGACTCTCAAAAATTCCAAACGAACGAACAAAAACTTCGCTAGCTTTGGTATTTCAGTTTATTTATGTGTACTTCTCATAGTTCTAGAACTAAAATCCTTTACATTTTGAAGATACGGGAACCGCGGGACCGAGAGAGAGGCGGTGCTCATCCAAGCGTGACACACAGCACGAGAATCTGATGAAGAACAAGAACATCCATCAGTTAAATTTTTAGTTGTACTCTTCATAATACATTAATCATTATCTTTTTCGCTTATTAGAAAAGATGAATATTGTTTCATTTCTCGTCTCATCCTTAGCGGTTGTCCTTATTTCTATTGGTAAATATAATAAAATTATATATCTATAATTTGAAGCACATTTTTTCAAGTTGCAGGAAAATCAGAAGTTGTGCGCATTAATCCTTATTCCGTTCCAATTCCTATTTTCTTTGAAAATTCAATTGATTTCTTCCGGAATAATGATTTACATTGATTTTTCACAAATATACTTGAATTTTCAACTAAATAATTAAATTTGCCACCCTGATAATACAGCGTAGTTTTCAGACGGCATGTTTTCTCCTAGAAAAAGAAAAATAGGCCGGAAGATAATTCCCAAGGAAAACTGAAGCTCTGTTTCTTGTTACAGAATTGAGCTTACAGTACGAGCGTTCACCCGATGGCGACTCTCCTCCTGGTATTCCTCGTGGCAGACCTTCTCTTGATTTGACTCTTTCTCTTGCCATACCGCATTCGGGTTCTCCAGTCAGGGCATCTCCTCCTGTCGAGTCTCCTCTTCGTGGTAGATCTAGTTCCCCTCCTGCTTATCGTTCTGCTCTTCACCTTGGTGGACTTTCAACTGAACAACTTAGAGTTCTTCGACTAATTCCCCACAATAATCCGAACCGGCGATTCGAGATCCGAGGATACACTTTTCCTCGCGATGTACCAATTCAAGTGAGAGAAAAATATAAGATCCTTAGGCCGATATCAAACGAAGAACAAACAGTATTGTCAACTTCCAATGGTAAAGTCTTTGCAATACTAGAACGAAATAACACACGTCTTCGTGGAATATATATAACAGAAGGAGTTGGAAAACGGGTAAAAATAAACATGCACAACGGCAGAGTTGAAGAGATGACCACAGAAGAAATCGAGGAATGTCCAATAGGCGCAAATAATCCAATTTCGAAGAATTTTTCAACTATAACAGCAGACGGATTTCGCCTATGGCCTTAGGTGGCAAGAAAATGGTAATTGAAGGAACGCATTATATAACCATCTGGAGACATTTCTCGCTCAACGGGCTGCGTTGGCCCGTGGAGGCTTCTCAAAAAGGATTCGACTTTTAATTTCAAACGTCCATCACTCTTGCCGCAAAACTTGATTTTAGCCATTCCTTACCTTTTCCCTGATTTTCTTCTGACCAGTTTATCATTTTCCCTGACTAATAATATTCTGAGACCAGCATATTAATTTTGTAAGATTACTGATATGAAATCTTTCTTTCACAAAATAAAACTATTTCAAATTGAAATTTTAAGTTTATTCATTTATTCCAAAAAAATCCAATTAATTTTTGAACAAGAAGGTGAGTTCTCAAGAACAAAATAATAGTTGACATTTTAAAAACAAAAAATATATTTTAAAATGCTAGTTGAATATACTACCCAAAAAATGAATATTTAACTAAAACGATAAAGCTGCAACAACAAAAATGTACCTTCAACATAAAAGTCCAACTTTCAACAAATAAAGATAAATTTTCAAGCAAAAAAACATCCAGACCTTTAATGTTCCAAATTTCTGACTACACATGGTATTTTAAATTCAAGCGATTTCGGATTAACCTTCACTTGCAAGAAAATCAATTTCACGTGTTAAAAATTACCCATCACATGGGACATGGTTACCATATTAACTCTATCAAATCCTGGTTTGTTTAGATGCGAGCAAATTCAACTTCATCAACTTGAAGATTACCCGCAACAAAAATTCATTTCTTTTTTTCTCTCTTGTCATAAATCAGCTCCAACATATTGGCATGGCATATAATAAAATAATATATTTATAATATCAACTTGATTTTTTTCAGTTATAATGAAATCAGAATTTATTACAATTTCTATTTTCTTCTGCACCTCATTTGAGTTTGTCGAAAATGAGGACGACTTTAATCTGAATTTTTGCGTGTGCTACAAAAAATGAAATGCAAAAAGTGTCCCTATTTATTGTGAGAAGGTCGCTAGGAAGTCTTACTTCAGAAAAAGTTTTACGAAAAAAATAACGCGATTCAAAGAGCGCTAATCCGCTCTCAAGTGATAGTGCTACAAAATTCAACAAGTGTGGTTATTTCTGTGAAAGAGTTTGAAATTTTTTCTCTTATGTATTTTCAATTCTTTAAGAACATTTATATGTGTCCACCACGAATGTAGATAGTAAATTTTCAGTTAACAACGTTTTTGAACGGCCCCTTTTCTCTCCAGTACAGAGAAAGTATGCCCGTAGAGAAAACGCAAGGAAAATTGAAACCCTGTTTCTTATTGCAGAGGTGAGCTTACAGTTTGCGCGTTCACCTAATGGATATTCTCTTATTGACGTTTCTCGTATGGACCTTTTCATTCTCTTGTTTTGTCTCTTTCTCTCGAAATGCCTCATTCTCCGGGGGTTCCGATCAGGCCTTCCTGCTGATAAATGAATTTTGAACAAAATATTTCAATTTTCAACTAACAAAAGAGAAGAGTTGTCAATTAAAAAGACGAATTCTCAACAAAACACAAGAAGTTTCAACTAAAAATGATGAAGTTGCAACCAAGCATGAGAAAGTTAAATCTTCAGTGGAAAGTCGATGGCTCTTTACCCTTCAATGGCAATCGCGTTCAGAAAAAGGGCAAGTGGGGGGACATACAACTTTGACGATAGAAAGGGAAGAGGAGAAAAGAGATGAATGGTTCAAAGTCCAGGAGCTCTTATTACCGAACACAATAAATTATTATGTAAAATTATTGGTGGCGTGAAGAGGGCCGATTGTTTAATCTGAAACAAAAAAAGATATGCGATGTGTGTCCATCGTTCAAGCAAATGGTCCCCGCTAGGCGGCAGCACTGAAGGTCCCCTACAACGAATGAGTAGTGTAGTTAGTGTGGGGCTGGGTCCCCGCTTGGCGGCAGCTCTGGATTTCCCGGTGAGCGTAGTGTGTACATGAGGGGGGGGGGGAGACTAGGTCCCTGTTAGGCTGCAGCTCTGAAGGACTCCTGTGAGTGTGGTTCTTGCGAAATAAACGAGAAAATATTCCTGAGCCTGCGTCAAAAGTACATGTTTGATGACCTACAATATTATACCTAGCAGAGGGGAAGAGGGTCAGGTTTCAAAATAATGAGTACTTATATTTATTAAATCAAAGTAAATCAGGCCAAACGGTGAGAATGCGTCGCAGACCGTTAACGGGTTCGAAACCCTCAATTCCGATAATTATTCGTAATGTTTGATAAGCCACTTCGAAAACCAATATCTTAGAATCGACTCAATTTCGGGGTTCGAACTCATTGACTTTTTTGTTTACTGGACCAAGGACAACAACTTCACACACTTTTTCGATCTAGTCGTTGCGGGCCCAGAATCCCATATGACATTGGCACTCTCCTTTAGTTTGAAGCAAAGAAAAAAACGCATTCTAAGCGAAATAGGTCATTTCTCTACAAAAAGGATAAATTTTCAACTGAAATGTGAGTCGAGCGCATTTTAAGCAACAAAAAACTTGGAACGAAAGCTTCTTCCGAACGTAAGAAGGCAGAGCTGCATTAATCATCTCTGTTGGATTTGGACGTATGACGTAATATGATGCAACTAACGCGCTGAGAGTACAACTCTCTTGCTGTTTGTCACGCACAGTCTCCCTTTCGACCCTGAGGCATCAATTCTCGTAATTACGAAAATGGGAGATAATTAATCTATGATTCAGTCAGGAATATCTAAAGTAAGAAATTAATTAATTACCCCAGTCGACAAAATAACATCCGGACCGAGGCAGATTTTTTCTCGTTTCTTAAATGGGATTCCCAGTGTATTTTTATGACCAGTGACTGCAGTGCCATCCGACCCCCGCAGGACGTTGGAACAGGGACGATATGTCACCAAACTCCAAACACCTTATGGTGAGGTGCATATGCAAGCAATGCCGAAATAAATGGAGTTTTGGCAAAACGTACTTGTTGAAACAATATCCCATTTCTCTCGAAAAATTATGGATTTAGGTGATAAATTTAGGAAACATGAAAGACTTATTTTATCGAGGCCTATAACTTTTCAAACGAATATTTGTTGAAATATAGTGGAAAAATAAAGAAATAAACGTTTGTTGTTGTTTTGACCATAAAATCCAAATTTTTATTTCTATCAAAATAGTTTAATTTTCGACGAAATAGATGAGTTTTTAACTAAAATCATGAATCTTGCAGAAAAATTTGAAGAGAGTACAGTATTATTGTATAGGTGTATGTCAACTTTTTGTAATTGTCCTGTACATTTTCGAAATCTATCTTGACAATGTTCTACATAATCTAAGGCCATGCTTATAGCCACGGACTGAGCCAAGTGACTGATGAAATGAAGATGCAATTAGTGTATTTATTGCGAAGCAAGAAATCATTTGCGATGATGTTTTAGGTGCAAAATGAGGAACATGGCGTTGTTTGCAGTTCGTCTTTCACCGCTGATATGCTTACACAGCGGCCGTGAGTGTTGAAGGTGACAACCGTCGCCTATAGATTCTTTCTAAGGGCAACCATGTATCGCTCTATACGTGTTTAGTCGATTGCTTCCTGATGGTCCAGGAAGTTTCTCCCAATGCGACAGGTGTTTAATAAAACAGCCCTCTGAGCTGCTGCCAGTACCCTTCTGACTCCTAAGTATTCAATATCTTTATTCCATGTTGTCTGCACATTTCCTGTAGCCGAAAGTACAGTAGAATGAATAGATGCATGTTTCTCATTCCGCCATATTGTCTTTACATCATGCCTCAGCTCGCTATACTTGTCGATCTTGGTTGTATATGTTGCCTGCGAATTTCGGTTAAGTGGACAAGCAATGTCGATGATGTGGACTCTTCCACCTTTTTCTTCTCGCATCACGATGTCCGGTCGATTGGCTCGAATGTAATGATCCGTCCGGATAGTAAAATCCGAATATAACATGTAATCTTCGTTTTCTAAAACGGGCATTGAAATGTATCTATAGAAGGGCATCCATTCTGTTGATAGTTCTCGGTTTCAGGCAAGTTGTTAATTTGCAGTGCCCGCCACATCATTAGGCCTGTGCGTACATTCTCTTTGAGCTATTACGCGACAACCATCATTAACGTGCACGATGTATTCGTTAGTATCTCCACATAATCGGCACCGGTCAACAACGTCTTGATGTAGCTAGTATTTGCTATAATTTCTGGTGCTGAGAAACCTGTCCTGTATCGCAATAACGAACCCATATGTTTCGGGATACAGAACGCCCTTCATCACCCTAATATTGGTTGCCTTACTATCCACTTCATGTTGATTTAACGTTTTGGGGTGCTCGCCGTGGATGGCTTTTTATCCTGACTGAGTTTCTAACTCCTTCATGATTTCTGCCTTTATATCCAAGGCTTTCTCTGAAGACAAATTCAAGGGCATGTAGTCAAGATCAGCGTTACAAATAGTTTTGTAAAGCCAAACATCTCGCTTTCTGGTAAAGTCTCGCAACTGTATAACTCCTGACTCACACAATCTTCGGACATCTACAATACCCCAATCCCCTCCATGCCGTGGTTGCACTACCCTTCAGATATCAAATTACTGTGGTGCATCCGGTGCTTTATCATTTTCACGCAGTCGTTACCTTTTTTTTCACTATCGAAGGCTGAATACCCTTAGATTCGAAAATACCTAGGTATTTAGATGACTGCCCCTTAGCCATTGCCTCGATGTCAGTCTGGAATTTTTTTTTCTAGCTCTGCGGTCACTAATTCTTCTCTGGTTAAATGCACTGTTCTGCATTTATCTAGTCCGAACTCCATATGGATATCATTGGAAAACTTTTTTGTGCTATCAATAACTTGCTGCAGTTTAAGGTCTGAACTAGCGTATAGCATCAGGTCATCCATTTATAGAAGAAGGGTCACTTGAGGACCATCTTCGTTATCATGTATTCGGAACCCATGAGACCTGCTATTTATTGTTTTGCTCAGTGGGTTCAACTCTGAACAGAACCATAATGCACTGAAGGAGTCTCGTTAGAATAGACCCGTCGTAATGCGTACTATTCTAGTTATCCTTAATTACCCAGGATTAAAATAATTTAGTCTTGTACCCCAAAGCATCAGCGCAAGAGTTAGGAAGTCAATGTATGCCATGTGCAATTTTCTTTGATGTTTACAAGTTTGCGTCATCGCAAAAGCATCTATCGTGTCTAGATCCTCGCTAGTTTTTAGAACATCCTTTTTGTTGTTCTGTAAGGATGTCACTCTCGTCGGAGTGAGAATGCACCTTATCTGCTATAATAGCTGTAAGAAATTTGTATGTTGTTGGAAGACAGGCTATCGGTACAAAATTAGATGGATTTTGAGCAACTGGTTTTTTAGGCAACATATACATAGTACCCTGAAGTATAAAGCCTGGCATGAGATCTGGTTGTTCGATGATCTTCTGAAAACACCGTGCCAACGCAGGCAGTTACTGGTTCTTCTCAAAACCTTTGAAACATCTAAAGCTGTGATGTTAGACTGCTCATTTTTAGGGTTATTGCTTGCTCCTGCCTTCTGCAGTTGGAACCGCGCAGTGTTTAAATTGGTTTTGTCAGTTTTTCCCCAAACACCCGACCAATAGTTAGTCATGTCTTCCATTTGAGGCACTTTGGTGTCTTGCTGGTTTTCCGGCTTTAACCCTCTGCCTTGACTAGCGTATCCCCACTTTGTAGTCTACACCACGTGACCACCTCACCGATACAAAGTACATGAGTGTTAGTGCAAGAGTTTCGGGATCGTATCCATTAAA
>JAABKJ010008740.1:0-11375 GCA_011634705.1 Andricus grossulariae | reverse complement strand
CTCCTGCAAATTTAAAATTACTCTTTTGCGCACACACCCTCATCAGTGACACATGGACTATCGTCCATCTAACGCATACTTGCGATTGGTTCATCTTTAATTGTTAACTACTCATTAATTATTAACTTTGCAACAAATTTTTATTGAATTAACTTTTAAGTGAGTTTAAATCTGTCTGTCCGAATTATGACTACAATGGTAGAGGAGTCCTGGGATAAGCTGAAATTCGCTAACTGAAACGCGCATAGTATTTTGAATAGGAGGGCTGAACTGGAAATAATTCTGGCAGAGTTTGATCTGGACGTGTTATGTGTTACCGAAACTTGGCTAGACTCAAAGCAGGTTTGGGAATTCCCTGGCTACATAACTCACAGGTGTGACAGACTTCGAGATAGAGGGGGAGGTTCGGCTATTTTAGTTAAGAAAGGTCTTCGTTTCAGGAAGCTTGACCTGGGTGGTCTCTTACTGGGAGATTTGGATGCAGTAGGCATCATTTTGCTTACTTCCATGGGCTCTATTGCTGTGTTGTCGGTCCTCCTCGGTCCTCCTCTAAGTGGTGATAAATATGACACTTGGTGTGCATTAATTAACTGTGCAGATGCTGTGGACTATATTCTTCTTAGTGGGAATTTCAATGCTCATTCTGAAATGTGGGGAACGCTTTGGGAGAATGCCTTCCTTCTCCGGACAATCCGGTTCAAACTTGGATTTGATCTTTCTCTCCGCTTCTCTGGCTCATTTAGTCTCGGTGGATGTTTCGGAGGATACCTGCCACTCTGATAATTTTCTGGTATATAGGTGCATCGATACTACCCCTACAATGTCCAGCTCATCATCTTGGAGATTTAACATCAAGTCTTTGGATTGGTTCCTCTTCCGCAAAGGTGTGGAGGAGTTGATTCCATCCCTTGTGCAGGAATTGAATAGTGGTTTGAACCCGTCTAGAGTGTATGATCATTTTATGAACCATGTTTTCAAAATTCTGGTGGCGTGTGGGGCTTTTCGATGTGCCTCGTATGGGATAAGAGGAAGTCTCAACCCTTGTGGTGGAATTCTGAGCGTGATGAGGCATTAGTTCGGAGGAGGACGGCCTTGAAGGAATATCTGTATAATCAGTCGAGAGAGGAGAAGGCTGTTTGCAAGGGAGTTGACCAGGAGGTTAAACGATTTCTTAGATTTCAGAAATTTTGTGCTTTGAAGAATTTCAGTGAGACGCTCAATCCTGGTACTGGTATGATCAAGGTTTGGCGGACATCTGCTCGGACTCTCAATCGGCTCTACACTGTATAAAAGATAGGTTTCTGGACCCCCAGAGCCCCGTCGTAGCACGGAAGATTGGTGACCTTCTTTTAAAGGCTTCTAGAAGTGGTCTCTCAATTGTGCTGATGTGGATCCCTGCTCATGCTGGAATCTCGGGTAACGAAGTCGATGATTTATGTGCGAGATCTGCAAGACTTCTGAACCTTAGATTGCAATCGGGTCTGGAAGAAGGAGATATTGTGAGCCTCATCGAGGAGGATTTTGAGTCTTGGTGCTCGCGCGTTTGGCCTTATGAGAGAGACGTGGACATTAGGAGAGAATATTTTGACCCCATTTCATTTAAGACTCTTAGGCCTTGGTTTAGGGGTTTCAGGTTTTCTAGAAGGTACCTTAACCTAATTACGCTGCTTAGAACTTCTCACATTTGTACAAATACTCACTTCCAGAAAATGGGGTGGAATTTGTCGGGTGAATGTGACTGTGGTGAAGGGTTCAGAGATCTGGACCATTTGATCCATGAGTGTGTCCTTCTTTCGGAGGGTGGACCAGCTTTTCTAGGCTACCTTTCCGGACGGTTTCCGGGCAGATCCCTCAAATAAGTTAGTCTTTCCGATCTGATATTTAAGCCTGATACTGAAGCAGTGAGCGAAATTGGGGGGTTCTTTGGGAAACGAAATATCATTCTGTAGTTTTCATGAATTTGGAGTGAATTGTGGAGGGATGGACTGGTTTGAGCACGGGCGGCGTCTCCCGTCCTGTTCCCTCCCCATACGGTTAGAGGCGGCACGACTGGAGTCTACGTTCAAGCTCATTGTGATCGGAAGAAATACACTTCCTGGATTGACTCACGTCTTACTACTCAGAAGTTTCATGAGAAATTCAACATGATTAATTTTCTATGTTTAGTTCTGGCCGTTTGCTGAATAGCAATAAGGCACAATCAAGATGAAGAAGAAATAGACATGCCAAAATGAAACCTTCCGTGCCCGACTTCAATCCGGGTGATTTAAGGAAAGCAAATTTTAGCTCATACGACATCGACAGATCCTCCACATTTCTGTGGAAGATGCCGTGCATCTTCTTGTCGAGGAGCTGTTCGCGGAAGTTTTTCTCCTGTGCTTTCTTAATCCGGGCCTTCAGAAGTGAGTACTCGAGATGGATAAGATTCGATGCATTTTGCTCATCCCTGATATTGAAGTCAAGGCCGAGTGTGGCAGCAGCCTCCTCCGCTGCTTTGTACAGAAACGCTTCTTTGCCCACTTCTTCGTGTTTCCTGAACAGTTTAAGAAGAGCGTGTCGCCCACCTACGACTACATGTGCTCTACCCAGAATGTTCGGTTGTGAAGACATTCGAGATTTAGTATTCCGCCACGACCTTGATGGCGCAAACTGTAAAGTCCCGGAACGGACTACTTAAGGTGCATGCTTTTGTTCATGTGCATAACTTGTCCCGAATGCGGCTCCCTGGCACGCCCAGGTACGCTATATATATAAAAAACAGGTTAAACTACCACCGCAGAGTCCCACCGGGAGCAACTTGAATTTGTTGAAAAAAGAAAATTGTTAAAGAAATGAAATTGTATAAGCAATACAATTGTATTAAAAAAATAATTGTTGAAATGAAATTGTAGATGAATGAAAACAGCTCAAAAATATAAAAACATGGCTGCCATGAAGTGAAGCGCGCGGGAAGGGTTACAAAATTCGAATTCAGACCAACAGGATTCGAATATGAAGAGAGGCAGAGGCAGACAAAAACACAAAAAGGTGGACTTAGCAGACGTTAAAAGTGGGGAAAAATTAAAATTCTTTTTGGCCGGGAGCGAGTGCGGATCAACAATTAACGGGAGTCTAAAGTCACAAGTGTTTAAGAAAAGCGAGAAAATAATGCGCTCACTAGTGGGTAGGAGAAGTGATAGATCATTAGAAGATAGTGCATTAGTGTCACCAAATAAAGTTTTTCCAACAGAAGACGGGGACAGAAGAAATACTTGGACGGGGGATTCAGTGCAAGCTCAAGTAGAACATAAAAAGCAACAGGCCGATTTTGAGACGAAAAAAGACAGGTACGGGAAAACAGATAGCGAGGAAGAACACTCGAGTAGTTTCCCGGAGGAAGAAACTGGGATCTACAGCAAGCTCCAAAACGCCGTAAGCAAAGGTATTAATAACAAGGTAGGAAAGAGCAAAAGTTTAGGGGATTTATCCATAAATGACTGTAGGGAGGACAAATAGTGTAAGATAGATATCCTCATTGATGAAAGAGTTAGAAAAATCCTAGATGAATGGTGGAAAAACAAGATTAGTACAGAACTACGGGATATAGTGAAAAACTCGGAGAGAAAATTAAAAGATCTCGAAGAGATTCAAGGACAGAGCGAAGCCGCATTGATAGCTCTAGCGAAATCAAGGGAGAGAGAAATGGATTGTCGACAGGAGAATATGATAATAAAAGATAGGATAATAGAATTGGAAATCCGTCTTGAGCAACTTGAAAAACAAATATCAGGGACCATTTATTCAAGCCACGGAATAAATACAATAAACCAGGGGTCCGCAGCGAGGAGAAATTTCTCGAGTTCAGCTATTTAACACATGTCTCGTTTCCACCACTACGCCTCCTCACTCAACATGGAAAACTTCCTTCTCACTCTTTCAGCTGAGGGAGGAGGCGGAGTGGTGGAAAAGAAACACGTGTTAAAAGAGCTGAACTCGAGAAATTTCTCCTCGCTGTGGACCCTGCTCTAAACAATTACAACGAGGATAGGGAAAACAGAAATAACAGTGAAGTAGAGGAGGTGGTCAGCTACACAGGTGATTCTAGCATACCGGTGGAATTTGAACTTAGAAGAGAGCAGTTGGAACAACCAGAGTGGCTAAACAAGGGGTAAACGGAGTACGAAATGACAGAAAGGCAAGATAGGAAAAATTCGGCTGTGATACGAGGACTCGCAGCAAGTCGTGGGGGAAAAGCGAAGAGATACAGAATACGCTATGGGGACTGATTGAAGTAGTAATTATAATCAAGGAGATCAGAGTAATAGGAAGGGGTACGCTGACTAAGCTCTCATCCTTGTAAGAGAAAATAAGTTTTATAGCTAATAAACACAGGCTTAGAGGAACATCTATTAGAATTGAAGATGATTTAACACGATGAAAAATCCAGATGTTGGAATGGATAGCAAGTGAGGTAAAAAGGGCAGGAGAGAGTTGCGTATCATCAAATAGCGGCTTCATGAAATGGACCATAGGGGACATTAAACATATATTTGGAACAAGAAAGAGCCAAGAAGTAGATATCCGTCAATTTCGTGGAGGCAGTAAACGTTAAAGCAGTTTCATGGGACATAGCAGGCTGCAGCAATATTTGGAAATCGTGGGATTTTTGGAGCAAGTACGACTTAGTGCTTTTTCAAGAGACTTGGTTACAAGTACATTCTTGGAAAAAGTTCAAAAGTAAATTGTATTCCGACTATGTATGGTATGTAAAACCAGCAGAGAGTGATACGAAAAAAGGTAGTGCTAAGAGAGAGTAACGAATGGGAAAAAGATAACAATTATGTCACTGTATAACAATGTTGGAATTAAAATGTACAAAAAGCCTTAGAAACTAAGATAAAAGCAGGGCAGATCAAGGGAGAACATGTCATTATAGCAGGTGATTGGAATGCGAGAACAGAGGAAGAGCAGGGACTGGGAAATATAGGCGGGGAGGAGGGTATAGATGAATTAGAGGAGTTGCAAGCCAACATATTGTCTAAAGATAGACAATCAGAAGAAAAACTAATCAAATCGGAAGGAAGGAAATTATTAGATACAAATCCTAAATGGGAGAATCAGGGAGGATAGAGACGGCAAATGGACGCATATCTGTAGGGACAGAGGATCGGTTCTCGATTACATAGTTCATTTGGCAAACGAGAAAGAATGTCCTGTCAAAAAAATCAGTGTAGAAGTGCTAATAGTCAAATCATCTTCCAGTAACATTAACTTTGGAGGTAAGGGGGCTAAATGCCAATACAGCATAAAAGAAACAGGATTGGAGGGAAGTGTTAGAAAGACTTGTATGGCATGAAAGCTAGGAAAAGGAATACGAGAAGGAAATGGGGAAACTGTGGGAAGAAACTAAGAAGCCGAAAGGATGGCAGGAAAGATGAGAAAGATTTAAATAATGCGTTTGGGAAGCAGCAAGAAGTGTACGAGTGTCTAGTAAGATAGGCAAGAAGAAACGATTTGAAAATAAGGTTAGGGAAAAGTGGTTTGACGAAGAGTGTGCCACTCAGAGAAAGGAAAGAAAAGTTTGGGACAGCTTGAAAAAATATTTGAAAAGTAAAGGGAAGGATGATCAGGTTAAATTGAAGGAAGAAAAAAGAAAACTGAAGGAAGTATATGAAAGAAAAAAGAAAGAAGAAAGACAGGGGATGTGGAAAGAAGTAGAGGGCAGTAGTAGCATGGCAGGTTCTTGGAACGCAATAAGAAGCTTTCGAACACAAAAGAATAGGAAGAAGGGTAGGGAGATAGGGAAAGAAAGTTGGAAAAAGTATTTTGAGAATCTTTTGGGAGCAAAGAAGGATTTAGAATTTAACCCTAAGGATAGGACGAATGCAAAAGTAAGAAACAAAGAGGAAAAATTAATAGAAGTCGAACCGAGAATCAAAGAGGTAGGGAACTCTAGTAGAATAGAGGAAGGGAATCCTCTAAATAAAGAGATCTCATTTGAAGAGTTTGTAAATAGTATAAAGAAAATGAAAAATGGAAAAGCCCCAGGGGAGGATGGCATGAGAATAGAATTTGTAAGAGGGATACCAAGGATTTGGGCAGAGAAATGTCATCAAGTACTGAATGGTTTTTGGAAAACGGAGCAAATCGCAAAGGGATGGGAAAATTTGGCCTCAATAATGGACAAACGTATCAGGGAGTGGCTAGAAAGAGAAGGCCTCTATAAAGAAAGCCAAGCGGGATTCAGAAGGAAAAGATCAACAAGAGACCATATCTTTGTTTGAAATTCTTTGATTAACAACAAGATTAAAAGGGAAAGTGGTAAATTATATATAGCTTTTATAGACTTCAAAAAGGCGTTTGATACGGCATATAGACAAATTTTATTTTAAACACTGTATAATATAAGGATCAAAGGAAGAATGCTGGAAATGATACGTGCAATTTACGAAGAGACTCAGAATCAGATGATAACCGAAGAGGGATTGACAAACCGCTTCAGAACATGCAGGGGGTAAGGCAGGGGTGAGACCTGAGTCCTACTCTATTTAACATTTTTATTGACGACATGGATGAGATTTGGAAAAGGGTAAACACGGGAGGGTCAGTGATAGGGAAAACAAAAATGTATACCCTAAAATTCGCATATGATCTTGCAGTGACAGCAGACTTCCCAGAGGACTTGAAGAAAATGATTAAACTTTTAGAAGCGTATGTAAGCAGGAGCAATTTAGAAATGAAATTAGGAAAATTAAAAATTATGGTCTTGAGAAATAGGGGAAGAAAAGGGAAATAATATAATTTGAGCATTGCAGGGCAGAAAATTGAGGTAGTGGACAGCTACAAGTATCTAGGCTTCTGGTTCTCGTCAGTGGGGAACTACAGCAAACATAAAAATCATGGTGGGAAAAATACAGAAAGCGACCAATGCAGCTTGGGGAGTGATGACCAGAGCAAAAAAAGGAGGTTTAAATAGGATACTTTATTTAATGGATATACTTGCAAAGTCAGGAGGGCTGTCTGTGGTCGAGATTTGGCGATGGGAGAATACAGAAGAAATGGAGAAAGTTCGAGCTAGGTTTGCTAAAATGATACTGGGAATTGATAGGTATACTCCGCGATATATTTGGAGAACATAAGCAAATAGAAGCGATTTAAACATAGAAGTTGTCAGGTATGTCGCTGAAGTCCAAAAGATGGAAGAGAACAGACTTCCACGGATTTGCCTCGAGGAAGAGCTAAGGTCGATCAAAAATAAAAACCCTTCTATGTGGGGTAAAAGCTTTAAAAGGGCTTTGGCAGAATTGGAAATACTAGAACTTTTAGATTGGGTAGGGAAAAGCGGGAGGGAATATGAGTTTATTGAAAAACTAAAAACTGGGATTGAAACGATGAGAGATAACGAAATAAGGAAGGATGGGGCTAGAATCGAAGATTCCTCTTATTGTAGTCTGTATCAGAGGTGGAAAATTCCAGAGGGAGAAGAAGGTTACTGGAAGATCAGAGAATTGAATTTAAATGATAAAATTCAATGGGCAAGGTTGCGTTGTGGGAACGTGGGAAAAGCAGGAAAGAAAGGGTATATAAACGTATACTGTAGATTTTGTGAGGAACAGGACGAAGATATGGAACACATATGGATATGGGACAAAGCGAGGGAATGAATTGATAATCAATGGGTGAAAAGAGGTAGATAGATGGTTGGAAGGAACAGAGGGGACATTCCTAGATCACTTATGGAAGACTATGGCGGGAAATCCGGTCCTCGGTCTCCGCAGGTTTGCGAGAGAATTTGAATCTAAATCCAAAGACGTGGAATTACTTTAAACAAGGAAAATGTAAGCTGGACCTCTCGGGGAAAGGCAGAAGAGAACGACTGAGATGTTACCGAATATTGATCCTTAGCTTGTAAGTTTTTTTCAAGTTGTTAATATATTTTTAATCATAATAGTTGAAAATAAGATGTCTATATAAAAGGGTATTTCACATATGTAGAAATCCAGAAGGATGTACATGTGAGACGCAATGGCAAAAAACAACGAAAATGAACATTTGAAGCCAAACTACGCGCGATACAAAAAAAAGTCTAGAAAAGAAAAACGTTGCTTTTTCAAAGCCCTACAAGATTATTAGAAGAACTTTTGGAATTTTCTTGGAAAATCGAAAATTGAAATTTTGACATTATGCTAGGATGCGTACATTTCGTTTAAATAGTAAAAAATAACATTGAAAATAAACCAATTAAAATGATGGGAAAATCAAACAAGTTACAATAGAATGTTTAATAGTAAAATAGTGTTTTTTTATAGGATGCGCACTTTTTTAAATTATAAAAACAAGACAATAAAAATAAGTATTTTTCAATACCAATGCATATTATGAATTCTAATAATATAAATTTATTGAAATTATACATTTTTCAAGGTAGGTGAGAATAAAAATAAGTGCAAAATAAGGAAAAAATATTAAAGTGATCATGATAAATAAAATTTGAACTTTATTTTGCAATATCTGAATAAGCTATCACAGGCCAAGGTACAGAAATACATCTAATATACATTTGATATAATAGTGTTGAACATACTGTACAAAATTTCGCATTCTGGACAAAATCAAGTGCGAAGCACGAGATACGTGATGAGAATGTGTTCGTTAAAGCCGAATGAGCTTTAAAAAAAGAAAATTCACAATCACAAAATTACAGTTGTCGATGCTTTGACCTTAAATTTAGAAAGGTCCATGCACAAATGTGGGGAAGCACAAAGACCGAGCGCGACGCGCGAGGTAAATACATTATCGAGCGGGAAGCGCGAAAACCAACAGATGCGCGCCCCAGGCGTGCTCAAACCTGCGAGCGCCCGATGAGGTTTTTTTTTTCAACCAAAATTCCAGCAGGTTAAACAACCACCGCAGGGTCCCACTGGGAGCAAATGCCATCTATGAAAATGACACCGGCTCCCTGTAGAACAATGACTCCACCAAACCACCAAAAAATTGTAGATGCGGTTCACAACGATCGAACACGCAGAGCACCCGACAATGGGTCGGCAGTCAATGCCGATCACCCTAGAGTTCGGGGTTTTGAAAATAATTTAGATGGAAACACGACGACGAACCGACGAAACGCCCAAATTGAGTGGACGAATCAACTCAAGGATCACTCACTGGACTGCTACGATGCCAGCATGATCCCTGTTCACCGAGGCTTTATGGCGCGTATGCACGCTCTGTGGTGCCAGAAACACGCAGAGCTTCATCACGTTTCGAATCAGTCATTGTGAAATCAAGCTACCAACCGCGGAAAGCAGGCACCTTCTGAGAGATGATCGCGATTTCAGGACAGGGAGGAACATTAACATCCAGGTTCCTCCTAAGCCCCAAGAACTGGCTGAAATGGATGCCTCCCTTCATAAGGATATCCCGGAGGAGTGCGACCTCTGGACCATCAATTGTAAAGTTTATAGTGCGGCGAGAGCTTTGGCTGATTCAAATCGAAGTCTAAAACCGACGATGGATCAAAAGACCAAAAGACGCTTGCATCAACTGAACAAGAACACTGGATGGGCAAGACAGAATGCGTCCCGTGTTCAGTGTGTGATTGAGGTAGTCAGTGCGATTTTGGAACGACTGTTGCGAAACATGCGGAAGCTCTGGGTGTTTCTGGCACCACGGAGTATGCCGGCGCATCATGAAGTATCTGCGAACAGGGATAATGCTAGCATCGTCCGTCGTCGTGTTTCCATCCAAATTGTTTTCAGCACCCCGAACCATTGTTAGGTGCTCTGCGCGTTTGATCGTTTGGAACCGGATTTGTAACTGGGTTTGATGGTGTCATCGTTGTTCCCACGAGCAGCTAGGGAAAGGTTTCGTCTATCCTTACAGAGCCCTGCAAGCAAGGTGAAGGCTTTATACTCTACGAGGTCGCCCGGTATTCCAGAAAGTCTTGGTACAGGGAAACAGAAGAAAGCCTTGATACAGGGACCCTCTATCCGAAACTTGATGACGCGTCTGGTAGCTCTGTCATAGGCCTTCCCGTACGAGTAAATGCGATTCAAAACAATCGAACGCTCAAGGCTCCCGACAATGGGTCCGACAACAGTGCCGACTACCCCACAGTTGGGCGGGGGCGGGGGGGGGCACTCCAGATGAAGATTATAAGAAGGACCGGCAACGTCTCGATAATTTTGAGTGGACATATCGACGATCTACTTGAGTGCTACGATGCCAGTATAGCCCCTGCGCGAAGAGGTTACATAGCGCGGCTGCAAGCTCTGTGGCGCGACAAAAACACCCAGAACTCTCGTAATTTTCCCAGCAAATGCCGCGAAACCGAACATCTACTCTACCGCAGCCGGTACAAGCCGGCAGCAGAGAAAGACAGGCGACACTGAGACCAACCGCAGACAAGCATCTAGTAGAGAAAGAGCGATGCTTTAGGACCAGGAGAAACATCAACGTTCACGTTTTTCTTAATCCCAAAGATCCAGCTCAAGTGGATGATGCGCTTCGTGGAGATTTTTCCGAAGACTTTGTCTACGAAGTCCAGCATCCACTGAATGGAGTGGCTGGTAGAAGGATGCACAGTGCTCTTCCCGAAGAAGGGCAACTGGTCTGACCCCAAGAATTATATGCCAATAACTTGTCTGAACACGTCTCAAAGAAAGGCGTAGCAGGCTGTCGGGAGAACCTGCTGATCAATAGTTGTATCTGCAAAGACGCATCATTCTACCAGAGCTACCTATCGATGGTCTGGATTGACTACGGCATAGGCACCGTAAGATCTTTTCTCTTTTGCCTCACAATACTGACACTATCTCTCGCACTGCGCGATTCGCAAGGGTACTTCTGTGGCAAACCTAGATATCGAACTCATACGGTCACTTGTGTATTTTACATGGAGGATCTCAAGGTATATGCTAGAAAGGCAGAGGAACTGCATCTAGCTCTAAGGATTGTCAAAGAGTACACTAGGGAGACTGGAATGGAGTTTGTGTTAGAAAAATGCGCCAAGATCCACTTGAAATGAGGACGACTTACTGGCATTTCCGACGCACCTGAGCTTGTCGACAGAAGCGCTATACGATACCTTGGTACTGGAATGACCTACCCATACATGGACGTGCCAGAGAGCCGCATTGAGGACGTAACATCTATAAAGGATGCTCTCAGATGCAGATATAAATGTCTTATCTGACAGATTTGGTCTTCCGAACTGTCAGCAAGGAACAAAGTATCTGCAATGAACATGTTTGCAGTCCCGGTACTACTCTATTCCAAGACGTTGTCATTTCCACTTTAGCATACCGTCGCTAAGTTTTCAGCCAAGACATTCCCGATGATAGCTGCAGAGCGTGTCATGCACACCCCGAGCATCTAGGACACATACTATCTAGTTG
>JAABKJ010008739.1:0-11376 GCA_011634705.1 Andricus grossulariae | reverse complement strand
ATCATAAAATTGAAAATGAAAGCATTAAATTTTTAGACAAACGACATTTGTACTATCCTTATCATAATTATATTGTGAAAAAGTTCATTTAATATTGAAAATTATGATTCAAGTTTCAACATTTTCTTTTAGAAACATTTTGTTTAACACTAGATGAAATGTATCAAAATTATGTGATTATTCGACAAACAGTAGCATAGGATACCAATTTGAGAAAAAAGTGGACATCTTAGGCTCAAGTTTTAGAAATTACGAAAATGAACAATAATAAATTGTTCAAATAATTACACAATGTTTAAAAAAAATTACTACTTCAAGCAATGATCAACTGTTACATTCCATTCAGGATATACAATTATTTTTCACATTTTTCGGTAATATATAATTGTTGTAATAAGTTACATTTATTTGAAAAATTAAAAATTGCTTGAAGTCACGAAAGATATTGAAATTGTCTATTAGTAATTATTTCTATGAAAAAAGACGACAGAAATTTCGGAAAACTTTCAATAATACGTAAAAATGTCGTTTTTTCATTTTTGGGTCATATTTGGGGTGCTGTGGGGGGTTAGGAGTGGCTTAAAAATAAAAGTAATCAATATGGTTAAATTTCGTTAATACTCCTCTGTAATCCCTAAGAAACTTGGAGACCCTGAAGTATGAGTTCAATTTTTCGAAAATCCAAAATTTCCCCGTGTTCATTAAATGGGATTTTTAAGTGTCCGTTGGCACGTGTTAATACTTTAATTTCTGAAGAAAATTTGCGGATTTTCTTAAGGAAATTATTTTAAGAAAAAAAAGTCATAAACAATAAACAACTGGTTGAATAAGCATGTTTGTTAACTTCCATTAATTACTACCTCACTAAGTGAAAGGTGCACGGAAAGTTTGAGAGATCAGAAAAAAGGCAACATCTTCGCACTTATTTAAGAAAAGATATTTATAGACAATGATAAATTGCTTGAACAGCTATCCTTTTTGACTTGCCATATTTATTATATCAGTAATTGAAAAGCGGGCAAAATGTTAAATATCTTAGAAGAATTCGAAACTATCTGGCGAAAAGTAGACAAATAGTTGTGAATTTTAGAAAAAGCCGCAACTTTCCAGAATTATTCAAATTTAATAATATGAACAATAACAATAAATTGTTTAAACAATAGGTTTTGTTTCCTCAAATTAACTATGTACGGCAAGTTGATTGAAAATGGGACAAAAAGTTAAATTTTATTGAAAAAACTGCAATTTTCTAGTATGATTCTACAAGAATATTGATAACAATAATGATGAATCGTTTACACAATTATATTTCTTAACATTGGAAGGAAAAAAATTTAGACCACCCTGCTACGCATGAAGTTGGCTGAAATGCATGTCCTTTTTATAATAGAAAAAATCTTATTTCAAAGTATTCTTTCATATAAGCATATTTTAATAAGTGGGAAAACCATGGAGAGGGGAATATTGTACCGGTTACCCTAATTCCAATTTTTCCATTTTGAAGGAATGCAACTTGTAAATACGTTACACATGTTGGTAAAGCTTATGTAGCATATATCTACAAGTTTCACAATAATGTCTTCTCATTGTTCCAATAAAGGTGACAATTTAAGAGAATCATGTTCTGTTATTTAATAATCGACATTTGTCATGTTCCCAATTGCTGCAACGTTTCGCCTAATTCAAATAAGGAAAAATCTTATCAGCAAGGTTCTTCCTTCGTCACGTGAAAACTAAAGATAATAATCTCCATCGCTTATCGTTTAATACTTTTCTTAATTAATGTATGTGCAGAATTAAGTAAACCAGTTTCAAAAGAACGTTTTTTAATTAATTTTAACACCAAAATATGAACAAGTTATTATAATTGAAAAGAGTACTTTCGTTTAAAGCGTTTAGTTTCGAAATTTGAAATTATGATGTTTTGTATTTAAAATAGAGCACTTTGCCTCCAACATTAAATAAAAAAAGATTATTTTCGGGACGACTAGATGCAGCCTTTAGATTTAGAGAGTAAATTCTAAAAATGAAGCAGGCAACAAAATTGGATAGTCTTCATCTAGATTCTTATCTGCTCATATAATCAGACAACATTGTGTTATACCTATGTTTTCATTTTAGTTGAATGAAACTGTATAAACTGGCAATATTAGTTCATTGTTTTTTAATATAAATTATGCGAATTTTTTTCTTATTGATTTACTTATTAGAATTCAACTTTTCAAGCTGCTCGAGAAAATTTTGGTGGAACCTTTCTTGTTGATGACTAAAAATTGATAATTACAAATATTTATTCACACCTTTACGTCGATTGTTTGTTTTGAAAAAGTTATCTAATACTCTATAAGGGAAACTGAAAATCGGCCTCTGCGGAAACAAGATTGTAAGCGACGATTTCATGGAACGGACTGTTAAACAACCTTAGATAAACTGAATACGCAACAGAAATTTTTGTCAAATTTATTTATATAGTCATTGTTTAAACAATCAACGTTCCTACTAGAATCTAGGATTCTGCTCGTAATGTCTCACTTTATAAGACCAATTCATTGTGAAATTAATAACAATATTTCTAACTGCGAAGAAAAATGATCAGGATCCAATTAACATTTCCCCGCAAAAATTATAAAAATCAGCTAACAACAAACTCACAAAAATATCTCCCACAACTAAAACGAAGGGCAAGAGAAAAAAGTCTTGAAAATAGCTCAAATAACTTAAATAACAATTGATTATTGAACAAAATTATGTAACAAATTCTTCTTTTTGGCTATTTTCCAACATTTAAACTTTGTTCTCTTAACATAAATTCAATTATGTGTTCTAAAATTTATCTTTTTTAGTTTGAAATTAATCCATTCTGTTGAAAATTCATGTATCATGTGAAATGAAATTTCGCTAAACTTACAGCATTTTTAATTAAAATAAGGACTTTTGGGTCAAATTCGCATCTTCAAATTGTAAAATCTAATCAAAAAGTCTATGAGTGTTTCAACAGTTTTCGAGTTTAGGTTAGTTTAGTTAAGTTTAGTTTTGAAACGGGCGGGGAGCCCCTGATGAGCTCCCCTGGCGCTCAAGCTATAAAGCCTATTGTGCCACACCCTTACCTATCCACTCTCAGCAGTCGACCACAGAGCTCTTGACGAAGCCTAGTGTATCGACAACTGATCGCGCTGTTATTACTTCTGGTCCCATGAAATGGGCCCCGACGGTCTGTCGCCTGAGCCTAGCTAATGCCGGGAACTAGCATAATACATGCAGGGATGTTTCGTCATCCGTGCCGCATCTTGTGCACTCTGTCATGGGGTTATACCCCATTTTGTGGATATGATAGTTCAAGTGGTTGTGCCCAGTGAGCATCTGAACCACTCTCTTTATATCTTTCTTGGGTAAGCCCAGGATTTCCCTGGCTCTGTCCATTCGGTACGTATAGCCCAGAATGGATTTTGCCTGTCGGCAACCCTGGATTTGTTCCCAGTATATCCAATGTTTTGCTCGGATCCAGCTTTGAAGGCCATACCTACATAGCAAGACGCTATGCCCAGTACCGGTTCCAGACCTACGTCTTCACTAGCTGCACCACATTTTTCCAACTGGTCCGCTTTTTCGTTGCCCTTGATCCCTGTGTAACCAGGGACTTATATGAGAGCCACGTTGTTTCTATCTGCAACTTGGTTTAATGCCTTTTTGCATGCCAAAACCAGCTCTGATGTTATGTCTGGTTGCCCTATTGCAGTCAGTGTCGCTTGGCTATCTGAACTGATCGTAATCTGTCTACCAGCAGCGTTTTCTCCTTTTAGTGTTTCAGCAGAGCGAAGGATAGCCAGAACCTCCTCCTGAATCCTATCGCCGCTGTGGGCGTAGTCCTCATCGCTTCAGTCAAACCCCTAAATGCTAGGGTTTGCAATCTTCGCAGCCTGTCCTGCATTGTTTTAAGTTCCGCTCCTGGCCACCAGATCACGACCGCATGTATGAGCCTGGGTTTTAGGACAGCAGAGTAGAATCATGTAAGAATTTTAGGCCCTAGACCCCACGTCGACACAAAGGCTCTACTGCACATTCAAAAAGTGATAACAAACTTCCTGCATTGGGTCTCCAGGTGCTTCGCTCAGTCTAGTTTGCTATCTAGGATTACTCCCAGATATCTAACTGAATCTGAAAACGTCAACTCCCCATCGCAAAATACAGCAGCGTCGACTTTTGGAACTTCATAATTTTTCGTGAAGATCTCCAGGTTGGTCTTTTCCGGATTTATCGAGAGCCCTGAGCTATCGCACCAGAGCTCTACAATGCGCAGCGCCACCTTATAAGACCCATAAGCGTTTCTAGATGAGCCCCCCTGACTAGGATTACCAAGTCATTTGCATATCCCTGAGTAAAATACCCCTCTTCATTCAGCCTTCGAAGGAGGCTGTCCACCAAAATGCACCACAGGAGGGGTGACGGGACACCCCCCTGTGGGTATCTCTGTGGAGCCATTCCCCTAACTAGGCAAACTCATCATTATCAAGCCTTATGAGCCCGAGGCGAGCTTCTGGATTTCTCGCCAGAAGCTTGTGGAGCCTCGCTGTTTCCGGAATGTTTTTCGATTTCTCGCAGAAGCCCCTCCAATCTTCCTACATATACTTTCTCATATTTTTATTGTATTCACACTGGGCCGTCTCATAAATGTTTCAATCTGAAGGCAATTTAGTTCTATTTCTCCTGTTGTACAACATTCTTATCTTTTTACGGAGTTTCCCCAGATGAATATTCCACCATTCTGCTCCCTTCCTAGACTTAACTGTGTTTGAAGGGCAATTGTTCTCATATGATGTGTTTAGAGCCTTTCGCAGAAAATCCGCGGCGTGCTGTAGCTCGTCAATGGTGCTATGGCTTGTGGAAAATTCCGCAAGCCCACCCTGGAGTTCGTCTTTATATGAATGCCAAAGTGTACCTATTTCTGATGTTTCTGATCTTGGATACCACCAATTTTCCGAGGGTTAATCGAAACATGATATATTTTTGGTCCGAGAGAGACTCCTTATCGGAGACTCTCCATCCCACTACCCTGTTCCTCAGTACACCCGAGCATAGAGTCAAATCGAGAACCTTACTCCTGTTTTTAGTCTGAAATGTAAGAGTATCACCCTGATTCAGAATCTCCAGCTCTGTGCCTGCTATGTATTCAATTAAATCTGTCCCTCTGTCATTGATGTTTGTGCTTCCCCACACCCTGTGATGAGAGTTTGCATCTCAGCTCAACAGCAGAGCAATTTTATTTTTCTGACAGTGCCAAATTAGATCCTCCACCTCTATGGGAAGCGGGGGTCCCTCGGCATCGCCAGGGAAATATGCCGAGGCAATAAGCACCTCCGGCCTTTCTCCACCACTGCCCTTGAGTCTCACCTTAATAACGGTGAGATCTCTAGAGCACCAAGATCGCATCCATACCCTTGACGGCTATGCATGCCCTCGGCGCTTTTTCTCGTGGTCCCTTGTATATTGAGCCACATCCTGACAAGCCACTCATCCTTTCCCTGTATAACGAGGGTTCTTGGATTAGGGCAATTCCTGCCTGCACTACTGACAAGCGCCTGGCCAGAACCGCAGAGGCACCTTTGCTGTGGTGCAGATTATTCTGCATCATGGAAATTCCCATCTCAGCCATTAAACGGATAATACAGGGCCCCTAAACAGGGTCGATAATCAAGAGCCACAAGGGCTCCAGAAGTTCGCACCGCTCGTGGTGGACTGCTCCTGAGGAGCCGTCTACCTTTGGCGGTGGGGTAGAAGAGGGTCGCGGAACGGGCCCCTCATTGTTTTTGTTTTGTTTTTCGTGTTTCATTCAATCGTCCCACGAGAAGCTAGGGAAATTCTAAACACCGTCTGCAGAGCCCCGCTTGCAGAGGGCGGGTCTGCATACTAGGGGATTCGACCTGGTGTCGCAAAGTCCCCGTTAAGGCACCTTCTTTGAGACCCCTGCCTGTCCTCCTCTACTGAGGGGGCAAGCCGGGATCTTTGAGGATTTGTTAACCCTGGTAACGTTGAGCCCTGAACACGGTGAAAGCATGAGAAAGCGGTTGAAAGCATAAGAACTCGCGCCCTCGATATTCAGGAGGCTTTGCCATTATCCCTTGAAACAACCGCTCCTTAGTTTAAGTCCCACTGACTAGAATCCGTCAGTTCCCCAGAGTAGCTACACTTTGCGATGCAGCCTTTCTAGGTCACCTATCCAGATATATACCCCTCCCAACCAACTGAAAGGTAAAATTACTGAAAACTCAGTATCAAAAATTGGTTGAGTCTTAAACTGTTTTGTTAAAAATTCATTTAATTTCCCGTGAAGATCCCACAATTCAGTTGAAAATTCATCTTTTTTCATTCAAAATTAAACTTCTTCTATAAAAGTTGCACTACTTTGTTAGAAATCCATTTTTTTGTTAAATATTCTTTTTTTTGTGTAGAAAATCAATCTTCCTGGTTAAAAGTTCATTTATCTAATCGAAAACTCGCCTACTTTATTGAACTTGAACTCTTTTGATAAAAACGTATTTAATTGTTCTTGAAATTTTTTTTTTTTGAAATTTGACTACTTCTTTGAAAGATGAGCATCTTTTGTTGAAAATTCATTTTTTTCTTGAAGATTCCTCATTTTAGACAAAACGTTCGCTCTTTGTTTAAGAGTTCGAATATTTCATTAAAAATTTATTTTGTTGTTCAAGAGTTAAATTTTCCAATTACGAATGTCACTTTTCCATTCTTGGATAAAAATTACCATTTTTAATTAAGAATTGATCTTTCCTAGTTAAAAAATTTAAATATTTTGTTGAGAACTAGTATTTTTTGTTGAATTTAATTGTTCTCTGTTTAAGTTAAAATCACTCTTGGTTGAAATATCAACTGTTACATTTTTGGTGGAGAATTATTCTTTTTTGGTTGAATAAAATCCAAATACTTAGTTGAAAGTTGAGCTATACTTTCTAAAAAATTTATTCTTCTTCAGGTCAAAGATTCATCATTTTATTTGAAAACCTAACTACTTGATTGTGAATTAAATATTTTTTCAACAATTCAAACTTTTGAGTCTAAAATTCAATTCTTTGTAAAGAATTCCTCTGTTTGGCAAACAAATTCAAAAGTTCAGTCGGCGATTCTTGTATTTTGTTGAAAATTCAACTTTTTTGGTAGAAAATTATTTCGTTTCATTGGAAATTCATCTTTCTGTGTGAAAAATTAACTATTAAATTAAAAATTGATCATTTTTAGTTAGAAAATGAACTACTTATTTGAAAGTTGAGCTTCTTGGTTAAACATTTATTTTGTTTGTAAAATTCAATTCTTTGACTGAAAAGTTGACCATATTTATGAGAACTGATTTTTTGTTTGTTGAATAGATATCATTTGAGAGTACAAAATTCAATTCATCATTTTTAGCATGTCTGAATAAAAAAAAAACTTTTTTACTCCATACCCTTTTTCGTGGGAGAAATTATTTGCAATTCACAGCTTATCAAATAAATGATTTTTTAACAAAATTGACAGTTGTACTTCTCTCTGGAAAGCAAAAAGAAATTTTCCAATCATATGGAAACTTCCCTTCATGAATTGTTGGTTTTTTGAAAAATGGAATGACTTATTTGTGATTCGGATTCCTGTTTTCTGATGAGAAGAGCATTTGACTCTCGAAACGTCGATTAAAGGATCTTCTTAAGATCAGCAAGGTCTTTTTATTTGGTCTGACGTATGTCATCTTACACTTTTTACGTTATTTGTAAATATTTGTATTAAGCGAATAGTTGCTTTCCACTATTGAATTACAAATATCTCAATTAATTGATCTGTTGATTGTCTACTTATATTTGGTGGTTCACTTTTCTGTGATAAAATGTGTAATACTTCACTAGAAGTTATATAATTCTACTAATTTTGATTTAGAAAAATTTCAATGTATCTTTTGCATGAGGAAAGAAGCTATGCAATTAAAATATCCTTCTTAAGGCATTCGAGTTCATACTTATTCAAGTTGATGCTTATTCAAGGCAAATTATTTTTACAAAGTTTCCTCAATAATTGTAATCTTCTATGAAAAATTAAGCGAAATATACAACCGAAATTTCTTTTGAAAATATGAAGCATATCTTTGCGGAAAAACGCGCATAAGGACCCTGAATATGCATAATTAAATTATAAATTATAAACTCTTTTCTTGCGTGATATTTTCTTGTACGGCGAGGCATTATTTACCCACCGCCTTATGAATATTACTTTAAACCTGAAAAGTACATATTAGCTCTATTTTTTTCAAGTTCTGTTACCTTATCATAAATGTATATTACAAGATCTTTATAAACAAAGCCAACTTTTGCATAAAGGATAGAACAAAGTTATTCGCTTTTAACATTTTTCTGCATGACAACGTGATGTGTACCTAAGACATGTATTCAAGTGAACTAATTGCAGAAAAAAAAATATTATCGCCCCTCTTGCCAATTAAAAAATCTTATTTACAATTATGGTGCTTGCGTCAATCAAAACCGATACCTTTTGAACAACCAGCATCTAACAATATAATCATATATGGAACAATTTGATTTTTCATTTCAAACCTGCATAGAAAAAGCAATTCATAACAAATTTGTTGACCTGGGAAATTTTTCATCAATAAATGGAAAGTCTAGACAATTTCCTTTTAAAAATTGCAATTTTTAAACAACAATTTTGAAGAGAAGTTTTCATTCGATCAGAAAATTTCTTCTCGATTCCAAGACATGTAATCTCGATATAGATAGTGCACATTTTTTATAGTTTTCTGAGCAATAGATTCTGCAGTACAACTGTGCGAATATTTCCATTTTGTGAAAAGATTTTCAAGAGGCAAATAGTTGTATTCTTTCTCAGTGATGCTAAACATTACTCTATAAATGAAAATTTCAATAAATAATGAAATTGTTCGAAAAATTGTTCGAACAAACAGTGAACAGGTTTTCGCAAAATGTACCAAGATATTTGTGATCAGGGGACTCTTCTTTACCTTTTGATCGTTGCATACAGAAGTGTTAGTGGCTACTTGATTATTCGAAGAAATATTTATTTGGCATTTATGGTCGAAAATTAAATGCAGCTTGAGAGCTTCCAGGTTATATGGATATATGAATTGTTTAAATTCAACGTTCATAATAATAACCATATTCGTTATATTTTAAGCTGGAAGAATGAAATTGTTCCTGTAGGAAAGAATGTACTACAATTAAAGTAAAAACTATGTTATGGCATTCGTGTCTGGTGTAGGCCAAATAAATATTTATTTGAATGAGTGAAATATGTGTTTTTTTTAAATATTCAAGAATTTGATATAGGAAAATAGTTTTTCATCCTATAAAACAGTTTCTTCACTTTAAAATACATATATTTCCATCAATTCGCATGGATTTTGTCAGTTCAAGGAATTATTTATTCCCATTCATGGCACATTCATTTGGAATATTTTTGTCACTTGCTACAAGTAACCTTTTTTACAATGCATGAATATTGTATTCACTATAATTTGTAACTATATACTTTTGGTTCATTTCTAGTGTTTTGTTGTTGTTGTGAAAATGAAAACGTTTGGTTGAAAATGCATCTTTGTAATTCAGAAGTTACAATATCTGGCTAATGATTCAACTATTTGGTGAAGATTGAATTATTTTATTAAAAATTCAAGCGTTTGGTAAAGGCATTTTTGTTTGGTCGAAAATTCATCTTTCGTACTGAAACATCGTCATTTTAATTAAGAAATCATCTATTATGGTGGACAAGTTATTTTTACTCTTTGGTAATGATACTGATTGTTTGAAAATAATTTTTTTTGTTGGAAATTCAACTGGTTAGTTGGAAATGCAACATATTTTGTCATGAAATCTTAGAAATTTGAAGCGTCTCATATTGAATTCAATATGGTATCAAAATTATTTTATTCAACAAATTTATTCCCCTATTTTTGTGTGGAATCACCATATTTCCCCTCTTTTGAGAAAATGTTGAGCTATGAAGCTTAATATTTTGATACTTTTAATTATTCATTACCGGCTACATTACTTTAAGGGGGGGGGCCGAAGTTAGGACACAACTATGGTTGTCAATAAGGGTCCAGAGAGGGTTATAAAATAGTCAAAAATTGGTTACGTAGTTTATGGAAAGTCTCTCATTGCAAATTTGACATTGACGTTAATTATTGCATGAACTGAAAATTTTATATTTCAAAATGTCCTATTGTAATGGTCTCGAGAATAATGGATTTTGATCGAAGGTTTTCACCAAATTGTATGTTTTGAAAGAAAAATCGATAAGTGTTGTAGAAATCGTACAAGTTTTAGGAATTTCAGATTAGTAAAATTTGTAGATTATTTTTTGGGCAAGCGCTTGGTCAATTTATCTTTTTTCGTTGCTTGTGTCGTTTATTCAAATATTTAATTTTTTAAGATTAAAACTAAAACTACGCTTCCATCAAGAAGTGGTTACTAAAAATTTTTTGTTTTGTTCAATTTTTTTAAAATGATTTCTTTTCAACACATTTCTTCTCCCACATTTCTTTTCATTAAATTTTTGTTCTCAAAATTTTTTTCCAACATTTTATTTTCATGAAATTTGTTTGCATAATTTTTTTTTCAAGCAATTTTTACATTCTCATCCAGAGAAAGTATTAGATTTGTGTAAAATTTGACCCATTTCCCGGTTTTTTGTCAAATTTCCACGTTTTGAGACCCCCTAAACCCAAGCACGATAACTTTTGAAAGAATCAACCTATTGGATTGGCCTTTGGTATTCTTTGCAAGTCTCCTAAATTAAAGGTCAAGTTCGTCAGTTAGCCATTTTGAATGAAAATTCAAGAAGTGAGCGCATTTTGAAAATTGTTCAGATCATTTTTTTCACAATTTGAAAATTATATGCGCAGTTCTTCATATTATTTAAAAATTCAAACAATTTATACTCATGACATTTCTCAGTGAAATATAAACTTTCAGAGTTACAGCATTTTCAAAATCCAAAGAAAAAAACGAAAATTGAGATTTGTAGCCAAACAACCCACGACACGAAAAAAGTCTAGATGATAAGAATGTTTTTTTTTGTATGCCTTACAAGATTATCATATCGACTTTTTGAATTCTTCGAAAAAATCAAAAATTCACATTTTTATTACACAAAAAATAATACAAAATTCAATTTTACGGTCAAACTATGCAAGATACGACAAATGATGATTAAAAATTATGATAAAAAAAATAAAAGTCTTTTGTTCCATGTCTAGAGGTAGGCCGAGAATTGGCAAATGGTAACGTATGAACTCCTATCTAATACAAAGCTGCTGAAGGCTGGTGACCTTCTCAGCATAAAACAGCAACCAATTGCGACTCT
>JAABKJ010008738.1:0-11376 GCA_011634705.1 Andricus grossulariae | reverse complement strand
ATTTTATTTGTTTAATAAAATAAATTTCGTTTTTAGTTGAAAATTCGACTATTTTTTTGAAAAATCATGTATTTTGTTGAAAATTATTATTTTTGGTAAACAGTTAATTTTCCGGATTGAGAATTTAACTACGTAGTTAAAAAATTATTTTATTAGTTGAAGATTCATTTCTTTGGTTGAAAATTCTTTTTTTTTTTGTGTTGATAATCAGTTTTTTGAACTATAAATTAAACTATTTTATTGAAAATTCAACTATTTGGTTAAAAATTCAACTTTTTTTGTTTTGTTTGAAAATTCGTTATTTCTTTGTTGAAAATCCATTTTTTTATATGAAAATTCAACTATTTTATTTGTTTAATGATAAATTGATCGTTTTTAGTTGAAAATTTGACTATTTTGTTGAAAAATCATCTATTTTGTTGAAAATTATTATTTTTGGCAGACAATTATTTTTTCGGGTTGAAAATGTAACTACGTAGTCAAAAGATTATTTTATTATTTGAAAATTCATTTCTTTGGTTGAAAATTCGTTTTTTTTCTTGATAATAAGTTTTTTGAACTATAAATTTAACTATTTGTTGAAAATTGATTTTTTATAGTTGAAAATTTAACTATTTTGGTAAAAATTAACTTTTTTGTTAAAAATTTACATTTTCGAAATGAAAATTTAAATAAAAAATAGGCGATTTCAAGCAAAAATAAAAGAATTTTCAACAAAATGAGTACATTTTCAAACAAAAAGATAAAATCTCAACTAAAATTATGAATCTTCGACCATAAACAATGAATTTTTTTAAACCAAGTAATTTAGGTTTTAGCCAAGTAGTAGAATTTTCATTAAAAAAAGATGAATTCTTGACAAGAAATGTAATAATCGATTTTATAAAAAAAAATATATTTTAATAGTTAAATAATAAATAACATAAGTAATAGTTTAATTTAATAGTTGCATTTTCAATCAAAATAGATGAAATTTATACCAAGGGATGAATTTTCAAACAACAAAAATCGAATTCTCAACATAATAGTTGAACTTTCAGTCAAGAAAGAAAAAAATTTCATCTAATGTATTTAAAACGTTGAAACTTCGCCAAATAGAATTTGTAATAATGGATGGCACAGTTTCCCTCGTAATCGGTTTTAGATTAGAGTTCATTCACTTATTTATTATTTTATATAAACATTATTGAAAAGACAATTAATTACAATCTTATTTTTATTGTTGAATGATCGAAAATATTTATAATAAAAAAGGTCTTTTTAATTTTTACAGATTTTTTTTCTTTGATTTTTATTTTTTTAATAGAACTGCGATAAGCAATATTTATTATGCAAGTAACTACTGATTGGATTTGTTAAATATGGGTGAACATGATGCAGCACGTATTATGCACTTTTAATCATAATTCATGTATTTATACTTAATAATGATGATTATAATCATAATATATAATATGTATGATAATAATAATAATCAGAATCATACAAATAATATGCATAAGTTATAAAAATGAATTTATTACTATATTAAATAACCGATTATTCCTATTGGCCCATCAAATGAATAATTTTATTAGTGAATTTTTATCATCATGTTGATAGTCTTCATCAAGAATAATCAACATATTTCATTTAAGTGCTACGCAAAATGCAATGCGCACAATGAAATTTAAATTACAATAATGAATGATGCAAAGTAAAATGAAAATTAAAATGCAAGGTGAAGTGCAACTCTAAAATTAAATTTGAAATGCAATCTAAGATGTAAATTTAATGTATGCAAATATTCTAGGGTATAAAAAAAAGCTTTAATAAGTTTTTTAAAATAAATAGGCTGATTTTTTACGAAAATAGAAAAATTTCCACAACCAAAGAATCTTTCTTTTTTTTTAATTTCCACGATTTTGTGTGAAATCAGTATTTTTGGTTTAAAATTAATGTTTTCAACTGAAAATTTTCAATATTTTTCTTCAATATTTAGAATAAATATCAAATATTTTGGAATTAAAACTCAATATTAAAAAAATGTTGATTTTAGACCAGTCGAAAAAAAAATTAACATCAAATTACTTCATGAATTTTATCTGGACAAAAGCATGACATCAAAAAATATATTACATTTTTGGTTAAAAATTCATCTTTTTCACTGAAAATTTTACTACTTGGTTGAAAGTTAAATTTTAAAAATTTTTAAAATTTTTAAAATTAAAGTTAAATTATTTTAAGAAAGTTCATTGTTTTTGTTTGAAGATTCAACATTTTAGTTGAGGTTCCATCTTTTTGGTTGAAAATGTACTTATTTTGTTGAACATTCTTCTAATTTTGATTGAATTCGACTTTTTTTTAACTAAAATCTTTTTCGGTTAAAATATCAACTATTTATTTTTCGCTGAAAATTATTCTTTTTTTTTGTTTAAAGTTTTATTATTTAGTTCAAAATTTAATTCTTTTCTATATAGTCTTCAACTATTAGATTTTTTGTGAAGGATTTATCTTTTTGTTAAAAATACAATTACGTTGTTAAAAGTTGAATTACTTTATTAAAATTTTAATATTTTCGATTGAAGATTCGTCTGTTTTTTATTTAAAACAAAAATGTTTTTTTGGTTGAAATATCAACTATTAAATTTTTGGTTTAGAATTCATATTTTTTGGTTATACATTCTATTATTTTGTTTAAAAGTTAATAAATTTCTTAAAAGTTGAGTACTTTGTTAAAAATTCACTTTATTGGTTGAAGATTTAACTATTTTGTTGAAAATTCGTTTTTTCTTTTTTGAAAATCAATTTTTTTACTTGAAAATTTAACTATCCCATTTTTTATCAATACTTAATCGGTTTGAGCTGAAAATTTAACTATTTGGTTTAAAAATGGACCTTTTTGGTAAATGATCAACTAATAAATCTTTTGTCAAAAATTCATCTTTTTTGGTTAAAAATTTTATTTTTAAGTTAATAGTTAATCATTTATTTGAAACTTGAAATAATTGATTGAAAATTCATTTTATTGTGAGAAGATTGAACTGTTTTGATAAAAATACATTTTCTCTTTGTTGAAAATTAATTCTTTTACATGAAAATTTAAATATTCCACTTTTTATTGAAAATTGGTCGTTTTTAGTTGAAAATTCAACTATTTGGTTGAAAAATCGTTTTTTCTTTGTTGAAACTCTCTTTTTTTGTACCTTGAAATTTTAATATTTCATTTTTGATTGAAAATTTATCTTTTTTAGTTGAAAATAAATTTTTTTGGTTGAAAATAAATTTTTTGAACTAAAAATTTAACTATTCATTGTAACTTGGTGGTTTTTAGTTGAAGATTCAACTATTTGGTTGTAAATTAACTTTCTAAATTAAAATTCACATTTTCGGTCAAAAATTTAGCTATTTTGTAGAAAATTCGTCTTTTTGACTTGAAAATTCAACAGGTTTTTTTTTTACATTTATCTTTTTGGATTGAAAGTTCTACTATTTGGTTGAAAATTAACTTTTTGATTGAGAGTTTATATTTTAAAGATTCATCTGTTTGGTTGAAAATTTAACTATTTAGTTAAAATTCGTTTTTTGGTTGATAATCAATTTTTTGAACTACAAATTGAACTATTTGTTGGAAATTTATTTTTCTGAATTGAAAATTCAACTATTTCATAGAAAATTCATCTTTCTGGCTGAAAAAAATAATCCTGTTTTGTTAAAAATTCGTCTTTTTATATTGAAAATTCTACTATTTGGTTGAAAATTAACTTTTTAGTTTAAAAACTGAAAAAGACCAAATTTTCAAACAAAAAAGTTAATTTTCAAACAAATAGTTGAATTTTCAATCAAAAACGATCAAGTTTTAACAAAAACATAGAATATGTTAATTTTTAGTTCACAAAATTAATTTAAAAAAAATAGGAATTTTAACAATATAGTTGAATCTTAAACATAAGAGAAAAAAATCTTGAATTAATAAAATAAATTTTAAATAAAATAGTTCAAATTCCAACTAAGTAGCTGAATTTTAAATCAATAAGATTAATTTTTTCTTAAAAAGAAAAAGAAAAGAAAAAGGCGAATTATCTACAAAACAATTCACTTTCAATCAAAACATAAGAATTTTCAACCAAAAAGCTTATTTTCAACCAAATAGTTGAATTCTTACCTAATACCGAACCATTTTCAATAATAAACTAAATAGTTAAATTTGCAGGTTAAAAAATTGATTTTCAACCCAAAAAAAAAAACGAATTAAAAACTATTTGGTTGAAAATTCGTTTTTTCTTTGCCGAAAATCAATTAGGTTTAAAGATTCAACTTTTTTTTGCAAATTCAACTGTTTGTAGGTAATTTTTTTATTTTTTTTTATTTGAAAATTTGGCCATTTGGATTCATCTCTTTGGTTGAAAATTTTAATATTTAATCAAGAAATTGTTTTTTTTGTTGTTAAAAATAAATTGATTGCACTATGAATTTAACTATTTATTGAAAATGAATTGTTTTTAGTTAAATATTTATATTGTTGGTTGAAAATTAACTTTTTGTTGAAAATTTATCTCTTTGATTTAAAAATTCAACTGGTTGGTTGAAAATTAAATTTTCAGTTGAAACTTTTTATTTTTTTGTTGAAAATTCAAATATTTTGTAGAAAATTCCTGTTTTTAGCTTGAAGATTCAACTTTTTTTTTACAAATTCACCCGTTTGTTGTTAAAGTTGAACTTTTTTTGTTTGAAAATTCAACTATTTTTTTGACATTTATCTTCATTGGTTAAAAATTTAACTATTTGGTTAAAAATTCTACTAATTTGTTAAAAATCCATTTTCTCGAAGAATCATCATTTCAGTTGAAAATTCATATCTTTAATGTAAAATTGAACTATTTTGTTGAAAATTCGCCTTTTTTTATTTGAAAAATAACCTTTTGAACTCCAAATTTAACTATTTTATTTTTAGTTAAAAATTGATCGTTTTTAGATGAGAATTCAACTATTTGGAACAAAATAAACTTTTTTTTGTTGTTGAAAATTTGACTGTTTTGTAGAAATTTTGTCGTTTTGGCTTACAAATTTACCTATTTTCTTGAAATTTGTTGTCTTTTTGGGTTTGAAAATTCTATTACTTTTGTAGGAAATTCAAATATTTCATTGAAAATGAACCTTTTTGTTTATTTTTTCCCCCTCTTGACAGAAGGATCTTTCTTTGTTATAAATTTGAACTATTTTGTTAAAAATTCGTTTTTTGGTGGAAAATCAATTAAAATAACTATTTGTCAAAAATTCATTTTTTTTTTCAGTTGAAAATTCAATTATTTCGTAGAAAATTCATCTTTCTGGCTGAAGAATACACTTATTTTGTTGAAAAGTCGTTTTTTCAGATTAAAAATTCTACTGATTGGTTACAAATTAACGTTTCAGTTGAAAAACCTAAAAAAGACCATTTTTCAACAAAACAGTTAAATTTTCAAGATGAAAATGTGAATTTTCAGCAAAACAGTTAATTTTCAAAAAAATAGTTCAATTTTCAAATAAAACGATCAAGTTTTAATAAAAAAAAATATAATAAGTCAATTTGCAGTTCAAAAAGTTAATAAAAAAAAGGAATTTCAACAATATAATCAAATTTTCAATATAAGAGATAAATCTTCATTTAATAAAATTAATTTTCAATCAAATAGTTCAACTTTCAACTAAGTAGCGGAATTTTGATTCAATAAGATTAAGAAAAATAATTTAAAACTATTTTGTTGAAAATTCGTTTTTTCCTTGTGGAAAATGAATTTGGTTTGTAGATTCAACTTTTTTTTTTTACAAATTTAACTGTTTGTAGTTATTTTTTAATCGTTTTATTCGTAAATTTGTCCATTTGGATTCATTTCTTTCGCTGAAAATTTAAATATTTAATGAAAAAAATTTTTTTTTTTTTCGTTGAACATAAATTTTTTGACCTTTAAATTTAACTATTTGTTGAAAATGGGTTGTTTTTAGTTTATTATTCATATAGTTGGGTAAAAAATAACTTTTTTGTTAAAAATTTATATTTTTGGTTTAAAAATTACACTGGTTTGTTAAAAATGAACTTTTTAGTGAACATTTTTAATTTTTTTGGTGAAAATTCCAATTTTTTTTAGAAAATTCGGACGAAGATTCAACTATTTTTTTTACAAATGCAGCTGTCTGTTGTTAAAGTAATTTATCTTTGTAGGTTGAAGATTTAAATATTTGGTTGAAAATTCAACTATTTTGTTAAAAATTCGCCTTTTTTATTTAAAAATTAATTTTTTGAACCCCAAATTGCACTATTCCATTTTTTGTTGAAAATTGATCAATTTTATTTAAATATTCAACTATCTGGTACAAAATAATATTTTTCTTTTTGAAAATTAATCTGTTTTGCAAAAAATTTACCTTGTTGGCTTAAAAATTCACTTGTTTTTCTTAATTTTTTTTTTTTTTTTAATTCTATTACATTCGTAGAAAATTCAAATATTTCACTGCAAATTAACCATTTGTTGATTATTTTCTCTCTCTTGACTGGAGAATCTTTCTTTGTTTGAAATTTAAACTATTTTGTTGAAAATTAGTGTTTTTTGGTTGGAAATTAATTTTTTCAACTGAAAATTTTTAATATTTCTTTTCTCAACGAAAATTTCATTTTTTTAAAACTATTTATTTAAACATTCAACTGACTTGTTAAAAATTAAATTTTTAGTGGAAATTTTTCATTTTTTGGTTAAATATTCAAATTTTTTGTAGAAAATTCGTCTTTCTGATTTGAAGATTTAACTATTTTTTTACAAATGTAGCTGTCTGTTGTTAAAGTAATTCATCTTTGTTGGTTGAAGATTCAACTATTTGGGTAAAAATTCAACTATTTTGTTAAAAAATTAATTTTGTTGTTGTTAAATATTCATCATTTAAGTTTAGAATTTATTTATTTGATGGAAAATTGAACTATATTGATGAAAATTCGTTTTTTTTTTATTTAAAAATTAATTTTTTTAACCCCAAATTGAACTGTTTCGATTTTTGTTGAAAATTGATCGATTTTAGTTGAAAATTCAACTATTTGGAACAAAGTAAACTTTTTTTTTGAAAAATATTTGTTTTGCAAAAAATTTGCCTTGTTGGCTTTCAAATTCACCTGTTTTTCTGAATTTTTTTTTGGGTTGAAAATTCTATTTCGTTCGTAGAAAATTCAAATATTTCATTGAAAATTAACCTTTTGTTGATTATTTTCTCTCTCTTGACTGAAAAACCTTTATTTGTTTGAAATTTCAACTTTTTTGCTGAAAATTAGTCTTTTTTCGTTAAAAGTTAATTTTTTCAACTGAGAATTTAAAATATTTCTTTTTTGGACGAAAATTTCACTTTTTCAACTGTTTATTTAAAAATTTGACTATTTTAAATAAAATTTATGTTTTTCGTTTAAGAATTTAACTGTTTTGTTGAAAATTAACTTTTTAGCTGAAATTTTTCATTTTTTGTGTTGAAAATTCAAATTTTTTCTAGAAAATTCGACTTTCTGGTTTGAAGATGTAACTATTTTTTTACAAATGCAGCTGTCTGTTGTTAAAGTAATTCATCTTCGTAGGTTGAAGATTCAACTCTTTGGTTAAAAATTCAACTATTTTGTTAGAAATTCATTTTTTTGTTGTTAAAGGTTCATAATTTTAATTGAAAATTTATTTCTTTGATGGAAAATTGAACTATTTTGATGTAAATTCGTCTTTCCTTATTTAAATATTAATTTCTTGAACCCCAAATTGAACTCTTTCATTGTTTATTGAAAATTGATCTATTTGAATTGAAAATTCAACTATTTGGTACGAAAAAAACTTTTTTTTCAAAATTAATCTGTTTTGCAAAAAAATTGCCTGATGGCTTACAAATTCACCTGTTTTTATGATTTTTTTTTTTTTTTGGTTCAAAATTCTATTACGTTCGAAGAAAATTCAAATATTTAATTACAAATTAACCTTTTGTCGATTTTTCTCTCTCTTTTAACTGGAGAATCTATACTTGTTTGAAATTTCAACTATTTTGTTGAAAATTAGTCTTTTTTGGTTAAAAATCAATTTTTTTAACTGAAAATTTTTAATATTTCTTTTTTTAACAAAAAATTCAGTGTTTCAACTATTTAGTTAAAAATTCGACCTTTTCGTTAAAAATTTATGTTTCTGGTTTAAAAATTCAATTGAAAATTAATATTTTAGTGGAAATTTTTGATTTTTTTGTTGAAAATTCAAATTTTTTGTAGAAAATTTAAATTTTTTGTAGAAAATTCGTCTTTTTGGTTTGAAGATTCAACTATTTTTTTACAAATGCAGCTGTCTGTTGTTAAAGTAATTCATCTTTGTAGGTTGACGATTCAACTATTTGGTTAAAAATTCAACTATTTTGTTAGAAATTCATTTTTTTGTTTGTTAAAGATTCATCATTTCAGTTGAAAATTTATTTTTTTGATGAAAAATTGAACTGTATTGTTGAAAATTCGTTTTTTTTTAATTTAAAAATTAATTTTTTGAACCCCAAATTGAACTATTTCATTTTTTGTTGAAAATTGATCGATTTTAGTTGAAAATTCAACTATTTGGTACAAAATAAATTTTTTTCTTCTGTTGAAAATTAATCCGTTTTGCAAAAAATTTGCCTTGTTGGCTTACAAATTTACCTGTTTTTCTGAAATTTTTTTTTTTTGGTTGAAAATTCTATTACATTCGTAGCAAATTCAAATATTCCATTGCACATTAACCTTTTGAAGATTTTTCTCTCTCTCTTGACTGAAGAATATTTCTTTGTTTAAAATTTCAACTATTTTGTTGAAAATTAGTGTTTTTTGGTTGAAAATTAATTTTTTCAACTGAAAATTTTTAATATTTCTTTTTTGAATGAAAATTTCACTGTTTCAAGTATTTAGTTAAAAATTCGACTATTCTGTTGAAAATTCATTCCTTTTACTTGAAAAATCATCTATTTGGCTAAAAATTCATCTTTTAGGTTGAAAATTCAATTATTTAGTTAAAAGCTTGACAGTTTGGTTGTAAAAGCAACTATTTGGTTGAATACTCAAACTAAAAAATTCTGGAAAAATTAAAAAACCTTTTTTATTATAAATATTTTTAAGCATTCAACACTAAAAATAAGATTGTGATTAATTAATAGTCTTTTCATTGATTTTTATATTAAATAATAAATAAAGTGAATGAACTCTAATCTAAAATCAATAAAGAGGTCAACTGTGCCATCCGTGAACATCTTGAAAATTCTATTTGGCGAAGTTCCAACGTTTTACGTTCATGCTTTGCTATTTTTACAACAAACCCCCCCCCCTCCTATTTTTCTCTATACCACACTAATACTGCGTCATTATAAATATATAAACATTGCACGCTCCCTAATGTGCAAAAATTTTCGTGGGAAATCTTATTAATACGGTTGACGTTTGTTAATAAAAATGAGGAAATATGACGCACAGAAACGCGCAGAGACAATTGCAGACTATAAAAATTAATTTTAAAACAAGGAAGACGATTTCGCAGCCAAATAGTTGAATTTAAATAGAAATTAATTTTAGATCAAACATTTGCATTTACAAACAAATGTGTAGAAATTTCGAAAGGGTTCTACTATGGATCTGGCTAGTTTTTCCTTTTTCTAGTCGGGATCTGATTCGGAAAACTAGTCAGGACCCCAGTAATAACCAGTATTTAGTCGGGCCCCCACTAGTTACAGATAGACTCGTCAAGGTAAGAAATTGCTTACTGGAACCAGATAGGGCCCTCATTATGTTTCTCTAGGCTAGATCTTCTATACAGCGCCACACTAGAACCCTAATGCAAATAAGGAAACTTCTGCATGGGAAATCGTTGAATTTTCGAGAATAAGAGACGAACTTTTAACAAAATAGTTTAATTTTCAACCAAAATGTTTAGGTTTCAACATGGAATGATGCTTTTTTAACCAAAAGGTCGAATTTTCAAACAAAGGTTAAAGTTGGACCAAAAGCAGTTTCATTTTGAACCAAATAGTTTTTTTCAGAAGTCCGTTGCATTTTCAAAAAAAAAGTTCAACTTTCAAGCAAAATGGACGAATTTTGCGTAGAAAAGTTGAATTCATTTTGTTATTTATTTATAACCGCTAGTTTATGCAGTCACAAATTTTTCGTTTGCCAATTTTAAATCCAATCTTATTTTTTTATTTTTATTTTTTTTGCACCGAAAACATTTTGCTGAAAAATAGTAGCATTTTCAACCAAATAGTTGAATTTTTAAGTCAAAAAGACGAATTTAAAAAAAAACAATTCAAAAAAAAGTTGGTAAAAATAACAATAATAATATTTATTTCTCTTATTGGTTGAATTTTCAACAAAATAATTCAGTTTTTAATCAAATAGTTCAATATTCAAGAAAATAATTAAGTTCTCAACCAAACAGTTGAATTTTCAACACGAAAATGTGAATTTTCAACAAAAAAAAAGTTTATTTTTAACCAAATAGTTTAATTTTCAAATAAGAACGACCAATTTCAAACAAAAAATGAAATGGTTGAGTTTGCAGTTCAAAAAATTAACATTAAAAAAAGAGACGAATTTAAAAAAAAATAGTTAAATTTTCCATGGAAGAGATGAATTTTCATAAGAAATGATGAAAATTATAAAAAATTAATTTTGGACAAACGAGTTCAACTCTTAACAAAGTAGTAGAATTTTTAATAAATAATGATCGAATTTAACCAAAAAAGATGAATTTTTAACCCAAAAATATAAATTTTCAACCAAATTTTGAAATTTTCTACCAAAATGATCGAATTTTAAACCCAAATAAAAAAAAAATTTAACAAAATAGGTGAATTTTCTACAAAACAGTTCATTTTGCAACTAAAAACGACCAATTTTTAACGAAAAATTTAAATTGGCAGTTCCAAAAATTAATTCTCGACTGAAAAGACGAATTTTCAACAAAATAGTGAAATTTTCTATCAAAGAAACTAATTTATTGAAAATTCGGTTTTTGGTTGAAAATCAATTGTTTGAATAACGAATTTAACTGTTTGTCGAAAATTGATTTTTTTTTTGAAAGTTCAAGTATTTCGTAGAAAATTAATTTTTTTCCTGAAAAATACACATGTTTTGTTCAAAATTCGTCTTTTTAGATTAAAAATTCTGCTAATTGAATAAAAATTAACTTTTAAGTTGAAAAACTAAAAAAATACCAATTTTCAACAAAACAGTTGGATTTTCAAGCCGAAAATGTAAATTTTCAACAAAAAAGTTAATTTTAAAAAAATAGTTGAATTTTGAAATTTTCTACCAAAAGAATGAATTTTTAAAACCAACAAAACAAATTTTTAACAGAACAGGTGAATTTTCTACGAAGCAGTTGATTTTTCAACTAAAAA
>JAABKJ010008737.1:0-11376 GCA_011634705.1 Andricus grossulariae | reverse complement strand
TCGTCATAATTTTTGAGCCAATAGGAAAAATTCATAAATAATTTATTTAAGTACCTACTAATTTCAGAGAATTTTCCGCGTAATTCAAATATCGTATATTTAAAGAGAAAAGGGTGAAAAGGGGAAGTTTTTTTGAGAATAGGGGGAAAAAGGGGAATTTCAAGAAAAAAGGGGAAGACTGTGCACTCTGGAAGTTTGAACATACATTTTTTACTCAATAAGAATTTTTTGAAAATGTGCAAAAACATGTTGTTTTATTGAGTCATATGCACACATTTAAAAAAATTGAATATGCCGAACCTGAAATGTATTCAGCTCAAACCAAAGAAAAATTGTATAATTTTGCTTTTTTGGAAAAAACTTTTGTCGTGATTCAGGATTTTTGGGATTTCATTTTTTTTTTTTTGCGACTTTGGAACGTTATAAACACCAAGAAAAAAATGTTTCCCATGAATAAAAAATAATAACATGTTTCTTTGGTTCAGACTGAAGAAATTTCAGGTTCGAATCAATCCAAAAAACATGTTTTTGTACATTTTCAAAAAAGTCTAAATAAGGCAAAATTTATTTTTGAATTTTAAAAATTTCAAATTGTAAATTTAAAAAAGAGAACGGAAGATATCAACCGATTTCAAAATTTGTTTCTTTACTTGTTTTGGAAGAAATGACAAATCTTGGAAAGAAATGTTTATGAGAACGATGTTAAACATATAAAAATTGTGTATTTAACTAATTTTATTTTTCTTCTGACTTTTTTCTATCACTGTGAATTGATTTCCAACGACCTAAGTATATACAATTTTTAAAAATAAATTCTTGAATGGCAGAAATTATTGAAAATTATTTTTAAATATAACATTTCTTTTATAAGGGTTGTTTATTCTTTTCGACATCACCCTTTTTCGTGAGAAAATTACCCTATTTCTCCCTTCTTGAGCTCCTTTTGCGCTGTGATCCCTGCAATTATGATATCATTTAGTTTAGAATGCGTAATTCGAAAATCTTTCACTTTAAAAATGTTCAATTTTATATTTCAATTTTTAAGCGAAAAGAATTTTAAAATTCAGTCTTAGAGACTTATACAATTAAAAATTAGAAGCGCTGAAATCGAAGATTTTGGATAAAAAAGAATTTTAGGTGATCAACTGTGAGTATAAATTAATTATTTTTAAAATAATTTTAATTACTTAAAAGTACTTCCAAGATTAAAAAGTGAATAATAATTGATTTTGAAAGATGATTTTGGAATCAGTTCACAATTTTAGAATTTACAAATTTTAACGTTAAAAATTAAACAGTTTCAATTGGAAAGCCTGATTAGTTAAACAAATATAAACGCTCGATTGAAACTCTATAAACTATTTTTAATTTTAAAATAGCTTCAAAATAATATGTATATTAATAATTAAAGGCTTTTATTAAATTTCAAATATTGTTTCAGTCTAAAATTTTCCACTTTGAAACCATTTAATTTGAAAATTTTTAATTAAGAATCAAATATCAAATATTCAAAACTGAAAAAAAAACTAAACTTTGAACGTTAAATTTTTAATTGTTATATATAAGAAAAACTTAATTTGTAAATCGAATTTTTGAATTTTGATGTATAAATAACAATCGAAGTATTATTCTTAGACAAAATTCGATCAAGTTGAAGAGATTGTTAGAAGTTTTGAAAAAATTTAAAATTGTTAAAAACTTGGAATGATTTCAAATAATTTAAACGAAGTATCTACGTGTACCAAAAAATCCGGCTATTCGTAACGAAATTTCCTTAAAAAGCTTTTAAGGAATTGTAAAAGGCTTTAAAAGAGTGAAAAACTTTTCCTTAAGATTCCTAAGAAAATTGAAAATGGTTTTTTACATATTTTGAAAAATTAATTTCAACAGAATATTTAAAAACATTCAGAAAGATTTTCAAAATGGTCAAAAATGAATGTAGAAGATTTTAAGTAAATTTTTTGTAATTTGGCAGGATTTTAAAAAAGTGTTAGGAAAAATTCGAATAAAAAAAATGTAATTCAGCGATTGATTCTTTAATTTTGAGCATTAAAAATGATAACGTGGATTTATATTTTTGAAACTGAATCTGCATCTTTGAACTCTACTATTTATACAAGTTTAAAAAATTTAATTTGGCAGTTTAACTGCATTTAATTTAAAATTGTTCAGTTGAAAAGTGTTAGCAGGTTCCATTTTATACGTGCAAATCATTAAGCATTTGAATACAACATTTTTGAATGAAATAACTTTTAAACTTCAATTTTAAAAGTTGAAAATTCAAGAATTCCACTTTGGGTGCTTTAATTTGCAGCTCCATTTTTATTACTTCAAATGGAAGAATTTTTATCTTTAGAGTTCGAATTTTATAATTTCATTGACCGTGAAAAATGTATGCGAACCGGGGAAAAAGCCGGGAAATGACCGGGCATTTTTTTCTTTGATTAAAACGGTCACCCTGTTTGTATTTAATAAGAGATAAAATACGCACCATAATTTTTTTTATTTTTCAATCAAAAAAAAAATATATATTCGAAATCTACGATTTTTGGCCATTCTCACTATATGTTTCGTGAAAATTAAAATAACGCAATGTTAGAAATTTGTGTCTTAATTTTATGAAACATATTCTAAGTTTTTTGTTGTTATACGTTTCCTAAAATGCTAATAAATGCGGGAAAATTCAGTTACAACAAATACGAAATTTCCTATAATAAATTGTATCTGAAAATTCTGAAACTCGTATTTTACAGGGCTCGGACTCACGGCACTATTGACACTTTTTTTGAGCGATGCCACTTTTGCCTTTATGTCAAATATTTTCATTTGTTTCAGACTTGCAGAAAAATACATTTATAAATTACTAATGGCAAAAAATGTTAAATGTTGTGTGTTCGTATCTTATTTTCCATTAAGTACAAGATTTGGTCCCTATGGTACCCTTTTTTTTACGAATAACCTAATTTTTTTAAATTTTTAATAAAATCGAGTTGTCCAAAACTTTCACTCTTTCCGGGCCATAAATATCTTCAAATCTCTTCTTTAGTATTCCTTAAGACCCTTAAGATTCTTTAGGAACAATGATTGTCTCCTAAGCGTAACAAAAATCATTTAATTTAATTTTCCGAGAAGCGTAAATATTTTTCTAATAAAAAATGGATTGGCTACATGTTCAGTTGAATTAAAGTGTAAAAAAAATGATTTAACAATTTTAAATTGAAAGCATTTGAGCTTGAATAATTTTTAATTGCGAATTTAAAAACTGCAATTGTATACAATTTATTTTAAATTTAAATCCTTACAAACTGTACAATTTCACAGTGAAATCCTTAATTTAGTGCTTAAATTTTGTTTAATTCAACTTTCAAAAGAAGAATTCCTAAACTCCTAAAAGACTAAATTGTATCATTTCAGATTAATTCTTAATATTTTGTCACATTGAGGCTTGAAGCGGCCAAAACTTACTAAAAAACTTACTAAAACTTAATAATCTGGAATTGAAAACATTTAATCAAACAATTTTGAATTGGAAGCGTCACGCATTAAATCATTTTTGTCTGAAATAATCGACCTTAATAATCAATTTTAAATTGAAGACATTCAGACTTTAGCAATTTCAAATTGAGATTCTTAAAATTGAAGTTTCTCATTAAATTGACCCAAAATTAGTTTAGGTTACAAAGTACATGAAAACCCCCACATAATTGCTTTAATCAGCATAAATGGATAATTTCCAATTGAAAGTAAACAAAATTGAATAATTTCGGATTCAATTTTTCAAAATTGTACAATTTTGAATTTAAAGCTTTTGAAAATGATAAATTTTTAATTGCGATTTAACAAAATTCAACTGTATAAAATTTTTGTTTCAAGCTGTACAATTACAAAGTGAAAGCCTTAATTTAATGCTTACAATTTTTTTAATTCAAATATCAAAAGACGATTTTCAATTTAAATCGTTCAGAATAGTACCATTTCATATTAAGTCTTAATTTGTTGACAAATTGAAGCTTGAAGCGGCCAAAACATAATAATTTGGAATTGAGAGCATTTGAATGAATCAATTTTTAATTGGGAATGTGAAGAATTAAAGAATTTTAGATTTAAAAAATCGACCTTAATAAGCAAATTTCAAATTGAGACTCTTAAAATTGAAGTTTCTGATGAAAACCCAGAATTAGTTTAGGTTTCGACATAAATGCAAAAATCACATAATTGCTTTAATCAGCATAATTGGATAATTTCAAATTGATAGCATATAGGATTGAATAATTTCAGATTCAATTTTTCAAAATTGAACAATTTCAAATTGTAAGTTTTTGAAAACAATTAATTTTTAATTACAGATTTAAAAAAACTTAAGTGTATAAAATTGTTTGGGTTTAAATTTAAATCGTTTCAAACTGTATAAATTCAATGTGTAAGCCTTAGTTTAATGCTTAAAATTTTTTTGTTCAAGAATCAGAAGACGATTTTCGATTTAAATGTTTGAAAATGGTACAATTTCAGATTATGTCTTAATATTGTAGCAAATTAAAGCCTGAAGCGATCAAAACTTAAAAGAAAAAAAACTTAAAACAAAACTTAAAATTGAATTTGTTGATAAAAAAAGATCCAGAATTAATTTAAGTTCCGAAATAAATGCAAAAATCAAGTTAAAAATCGCATGATTGCATAACTGAATAACTTCAGATTGAATTTGTCAAAATTTGAGAATTTTATATTGAAAGTTTTTAGACTGAATAATTTTGAATTACTAATTTAAAAAACGTGTCTAAATAAAGTTGTTTCGTATACATTTAAATTTGTTCAAATTGTACAATTTCAAAGTGAAAGCCTTAATGCTTACACAATTTTAAATTCAAATATCAGAAGACGATGTCAAATTTAAATTGTTCAACACGGTACTGCATCAATTTCTGTTATAATCTTTTGGCAATGTGAAGTTTCAATCAGCCACAATTTAATCATTTGAAATTGGTAACGTTTAAAATTGAACAATTTTGAATTAAAAACTTAAAGAATTAATTAATTTTAGCTTGAAATATTCGACCTTAATAAGCAAGGTTAAGACATTCAAACTTTAGAAATTTTAAATTGAGACTCAAAACTGAAATCCGTTCCAAAATAAATTCATATATCATGTGTAACAAAAAAAATAAATAAATATATTGACTCATGTATTAATTAATATTGTAGAAAAAAAAATCAAGAAAAACTGAAAGAATTGAAAATATATAAACTCAAAAATGATGATTTTCAAATTATGCTGCTTATCTATTTTTCATTCTTTCAGTTTTTCTTGATTTTTTTCTACTGTATTTTTATCAGTAGGAAATCTTGAGCTGCTGAAAGGATTTTTCTAAGCTAGCTAAAAAAAATTAACTAAAAAAAAAATGACTGCCTATAAACTTCTTTACCATACCACATTTTTGTAAAAAAAGGGTACCCTTCAAGCGTGAAAAAGTACCTTTTTTACCCGATTTTATCCCATAGGGGTTGTGAGGCCTGTTTTTATCAAACCTTTTTTATTATTCGAAGCATGTAAGAAGAAATGTTAAACTTCTATTGTCATTAATTCATATACATAATTGACAATTTATTGTTTGAAGTTAAAGAATGTGGTTTTTATCAACTTTGTACAAGTTTAAAAAATAATTTCAAACTTCAAAATAAATGTGAAATTATCCTGAACTTACTTTTGATCTACCTTGGACACCCTTACTGGTAAAGACTAAGCAAGACCCTTTGCCACATTCCTCCCACTTATCTTCGTCTGTTGGTTCTGAATTCTTACTGGATTCAGAAAATATCTCAGATTCTGTTCCCTTGCTACTGCCATCCATTTTTAAATCTTTATCAAGCCTAGATAAAATGTCTCTCTCACTGTCCGGACAACTTTCCGGTAAATCGATATGAAAACTGTCTTCGTTGCTATCAAAATCAAATTCCTTTTTCAACTTTTTATCTTTACTTTCTTCACCCTCTGAATCTGCTAAGCGAAGTCTTTTTTTCGGTTTTGCTGTTCCAATCGCTCGTGGGGGAGGCGGATTAAATTCTATTTGATAAGGATATTTATCATATAAAATTTCCAAAGTATCACCGTGTTGTGCTATGAGTTTTACGTCCTTTTCGGTTTTGTATCCATTTAATCCACTCGGATGGGCCCCTACTTGCTGCACTAAAACTGTCTGGTCCGTATAATTGGCGTAGAGTCTAACTGATAAGATAATGAACAAAAAAATATGATAAGAAATTACAGTAAAAAATCTAATTAAATTTTTAAACTGATTAATATTTACTGATTGATCAGTAAAGATAAAGCTGCAAGCATGGATAATATTTTAATTCAAAATAAACATTTTAAATTTCTTTTCTTTCAATATTTTTACAAACGAAAGGTCAGACTACAATTCAATCTAAACATTTATCGATTCATTCGGTGATTAGTCCGGAAATTGGTTTGATGCAATTCTCTATTCCTTTTTTCTTAGCAGAGTTTACTACTAAAAAATCCCAAGTAAATTTCCGTTTCATCTTGGAAACGTTTTCCTATTAAACACACTCGAATTTTACAAATTTCGTGTGAATTTCTGTGGATTTGTGAAGGAATTTTAAAAAATCCCTGAAATTTTAGAAGAAATCCTGAAAATTATTATGAAGAATGTAAAATTACCTAGCAACGTAAAATTACAATACTCGGGTAAAATATCGTCATTTTTTTACTTTTCTTACATTACGTTTTTGTAATTTTACACGAGGAATAACAGGTATTTTATATCTAATCTTTTGTAGCGGAATTTTACTACATATTGCAATTTTTACTAGCAACTCCTGTTAATGTTATGAACTAAAATAATAATGAGAATTAAGAAATTAACATACATTTTTATAGGGTGGCCGCTGGACCAGAAATTTTTAGACACCAGGAAAAACCGGGAAATGACAGTAAATTTATTGTTTGACCGGTGATTTTACAAATTTTTTAAAAGAAAAATCTATCAAATCACATGAAATAGTTGAAATATCTCCAAATTTCATATCACAAGATATAATGCAATTTTTAAAAAATTTGATTTCAACTTTTTTTAATGTTAAGTTCAATTGCTAACATGTTTAATTATGAAATCATTCAGGTTACGATGCGTAATTCTACAATCGTTTACGTTAAAAATATTCCATTTTAGGTCTTAGTTTGTAAGCGTAGACTTTTAATTTAAAGAATTTAAAAATTAAAATCGTTTGAAATTTAACATTTTTGATAGAATTCGTTTTCAGTTGATTAGCTCCAAATATAAATAAACTAATGAATTTAAAAATTGAACTACAGTTTGAATATTAAAATTTGAACAATAATTGATTTTACGAAACTATTCTGAATCGGTTTCAATTTGAAAGCCTTTAGTATTTAAACAAATGCTAACGCCTGATTAAAACTTTATAATTCCAATAAGTTAAAATTAATCGACTATTTCTGTCTATAATATTTACTATTTTTTATTTATTTATTATTTCAGTCTATAATATTTCATTTTTAATTCCTTCAATTTGAAATTTGTTACCTAAAAAAAGAACCATTGTTTAATGTTTAGCAAAATTTGGCTGTTTACTTAAAATCAGCAATTAGAAATAAAATATTCAAAACTAAACAATTTGAAACTGAATTGTTTGAAACAGAAAGTCTTGAATCTTTAATATTTCAGAGTGCTAAATTTAAACTGTGAACATTACAATTTTAGTTGTTGCATTTGAAAAAAAAAATTATTTGTAAGTGATAGTGTTAAATTTTGATGTATAAATACGAATTCAACAATTATTAATTTGAAGCGACTTAAAATTAAATGAATTTAACTTGTATTTACATTTTTTTTAAATATTTAGCGATATGTGACTATTATTTTAAAATGAACAATTAGGAATCAAATGTTTAAAACGAAACAATTTGAAACTGAATTGTTTGAAATAGAAAGTCTTGAATCGTTAAAATTTCAGAGTGCTAAATTTAAACTGTGAACATTACAATTTTAATTGTTGCATTTGAAAAAAAAATTATTTGTAAGTGATAGTGTTAAATTTTGATGTATAAATACGAATTGAACAATTATTAATTTGAAGCGACTTAAAATTAAATTAATTTGACTTGTATTTAAATTTTTTTTATATTTAGCGATATGTGACTATTATTTTAAAATGAGCAATTAGGAATCTAATATTTAAAACGAAACAATTTGAAGTTGAATTTTTTGAAACACAAAGTCTTAAATCGTTAAAATTTCAGAGTCCTAAATGTAAACGTTGAAATACAATTTTTAATTGTTCAATTAAAAAAAATTGTAATTTGTAAGTGAAATTAATGAATTTTGATTTATAAATATAAGAATTAAACAATTATTAATTTGAAATCACTTAAAATTAAAATTGTGCAACTTCTAAGTTAAAAAGTCTTCAGTTTACAAACATTTTAGTCGTTTAATTGTTAATATTTCGAACTTAAAATTGCTTAAATAATATAATTTTAAACATTTAAAAATTTATTCATCAATTCTTCAATTTAGAGAATTGAAAATGATAGCATGGAATTATATTTCTTAACCAGAAATCTTCAAACTGTTTAATTTATAAAATAAAAAATTATTTTGCAATTTAAGGGCAGTTAATTTTTAATTGTTTAATAGAAATGTGTTGAAAGCTTTTGTTTTATGTGTGTAAAATATTAAACGTTTGATTTAAAAAAATTTGAATTAACAATTTTTTAAGCTGCGATTTCAAAAGTTTAATATTCAAAAAAGTTCCTCTTTGAGTGCTTTAACTTGCAGTTCTGTTTTAATTACTTCAAATGAAAAAATTGCAGCTTTAGGAGTTAGAATATTTTAATTTCAATGACCATGAAAAGTTTTTGGGAACCGGAAATGACCGGGAATTTTTTTTCTGCCAATGGAGTGACCACCCTGAATAAGCAATACTATGAATTGAACGTAGGAATTGTTCCAATTTAATTTTTTCTTTTAATGCGAGATCAATCCATCATATGCTTTAGGTAACTAAATTGTCAAAAGAATGTAATTCGAATTAGGAAGCATCAAGTTAAGAATGATAGTTGTCGTGCCAAACATCAATCTGTATGAAAAAATAGTTTTTCTATGATTTTAAGAATCAAAATTATGTTACTAAGTATGTAATTTCAAATAAAAAAAAATGGTTTTAATGAAAAATTTGTAAACTTACAAAGTTTATTTTAGCAATATTTATTGCAATTCAATTTTTTCTAATTGCCGCTTATCAATTTTTGAAAAATGGTTGAGTTTGAACAATTAACGGATTATTTTTCCAGGAAAAAATTCTCTACACCTCTACTGTTTCCCATTTTGAAAGTATATTTTTCTATGGCTGAAATTGTTTTAAAAAATTGTTCAAGAGACAACTTTATTCAATCAAATAATTATATTTGAAGTTGGCTTACTCGTTTTCAAAATTTGAAACAATTAAAATTCAATCATTTTTTAAAAATTGGTAAAAAGTGAGGTCGAATGAAAAATCCCGAAAATAAAATTCCCGAAAAAGAGAATTTTTGGATACAGAAAATTCCCAAAATAATAGAATTGCCGAAATATAAGAATACCAAATTGGAAAGTTCTCTAATAATAAAATTTCCGAGTTATAAAATATCCGACATTGCAAAATTCCCGCCGCTACGTAATTCCTGAATTATAAAATTTCCGAATTCAAACAACTAAAAAAAATTGTTTTTAATACATATTCTTTTTTTATTAAACATACAATGATAAAACATTCAAACTATAATTAAAATAAAACATTAAACAAATGTTGGTTTGATCAAAATATGTATTTCATTATTGTATGTTTAATAAATAAATAATAAGTATTGCCAAAAAAAATTTAATTTTTTAATTTCAGGAAGTTTATAATGCAGAATTTTTCTAGTGTCGGATTTTTTATAATCCAGCAATTTTCTGTCGAGAATTTTATTATTCGGAAATTGTTAAATTCGGTAATGTTATAAACTGTCGGGAATTTTGAAATTCGGTAATATCATAAACTGTTCGGGAATTTTATTAGTCGTGATTTTTATATTTCGGCAATTTTATATTTCGGATAATTTCTTTTTCGGAAATTTCAAACTGTCGGGAAAAATTCAGTTACAAAAACTATTGTTAAGACAATTATTTTTCGTAAGTTTTAAACTTTTTGTATAAAAAATATTGTTATTACTTTGATAAGGCATGACTTATAATATTTTAATTCTTAAAATCATAGAAAACTTTTTTCCCAGGGACCTAATTTTTGGCGCGGTAACACCTTTAGAATTATTGACGTACTTTGAAAATACAGCCCTAATCGTTCATTTATTAATCTTTCAAATTTAGACCTACACTTCAGAAAAATGGAAAACTTTTATCGTTCAAATCTGGAAGGTATGGAATTTAATTATACTTAACAATCATTTTACTTGGTGCGTTTTCTCAGAGCTTTATTAAAATTTGAAAGTTTTCAAGCAGAATGTATTTTGAATTTACTAGGGTGTCCAGCGATTCTTAGGGACGAAATTCAAAGTCGTTTCCAGGTTTTCCAGGCCAAAAAGTCAAGTTTTTCCAGGTCTCCTTTTTTTACATCAACTAATGAGATAACCGTTTGTTATAGATGTCAAAAAGAAGCCATTTCTTTTTTTATTGGCCAACAATTTTTAGAGAAAGCAGAACCATAAATAAACAAATTCTTAAATTTTTGCGAACATAGGTCGTCTTTGAAACCCTTGAAATCTATGTGAAATCTTATGGAATCTTTTAAAAAATTGTTTAAATATTTGAAAGCTTTGCGAAATTTTTTTAAATCTTTTTAAATTTTTAAAAATTTTTGAAATATTTCTGAAAGCTTTCTTTAATCTTTGTTTTTGAAATGAAATCATTAAAATCTTTTAAAATATTCTCAAATTTGTTGACACCTTTTGAAATAGTTTAACATCTTTAAAATATTTGTGAAATCTTTCGTATTCTTTTGAAATCATTGAAATATTTGAAATTTTTGAAATCTGGAATTCTTGTATTATTTTGAAATCTTTATGAAATCTTTGAAGTATTTATGAAATCTTTGAAGCATTTGTGAAATCTTTTGTATTCATTTGAAATCATTAATATATTTTTAATATGTGTAAAATCTTTTGTAATCTTAGAAATCTGGTTTACTATAATCTTTTTAAAATCCTTAAAATCTTTTGAAAGTTTTAAAATCTTTGGAAATGTTCGAAATCTTTGAAATCTGGTAGTGAAATCTTTTCAAATCTTCGAAAATGTTTTGAAACCTTTTGAAATCGTTTCAAAACTTCGAAATATTTAAAAATATTTTTGAAATTTGGTGTAC
>JAABKJ010008736.1:0-11376 GCA_011634705.1 Andricus grossulariae | reverse complement strand
AAAATATCTGAACTAGAAAATTCCCGAATTTAAATAATTAAAACAAATGTTTTATAAATATTATTTATTTATGAAAAATACATTAATCAATTATTATTATTGAAAAAAAATATTATCAATGTTTAAAGTTTCTAAAATAATTGTTTGAATTTCAAAAAAGAACAATTGAACAACTTTTTCATCCAGAAATATATTTTTATACAGTTATTGTTATTTTAAATTCAAACAATAATTTTAGAAACTTTAAGCATCAAACATATATTTTTTTTGGTATAAAAATATTTAATTATCGTATTTTTAATAAATAATATTTATAAAACAATTTTTTTAATGGTCGGGAAATTTTGGGAAATTTTCCAATGTATTCATATTGTCAACTATTCGTGAATTTGATTTTTCGGTATTTTCCAGTCCCAATTTTTCAATATAAAAAATTATTTCGAATTTTTCCAGGAATGTTAACATTTTTTAATTTTTCTGAAACCTAAAAAAAAAAAATTCGAAATGTGGATTAAATTTTGAGAAAAGGTGATTAAACATCAGAATCAATGAATTTGCTGGTCAATCGATCAAGCTGATTAATGAAGGCATGTCACTACTAAAAGATAGTAGAATGATGGAGGGGGAAATTTGAGATGACAGCTAAAGAGCGGTCGGTTTAAAATGCTAGTTTCTTGCGGCACTTCGTACGGTACAGGTGCTCCATTCATAAAAAAAAAATTATAATCGCAGTTCAAAAAGTTTAACACTACCGCCTCTTTGTTTAAACAATTGTGCTTCGTTTGTGTTGAAAGAAGAACAAGTGGTACAAAAAACTCTTCGGGAATGAAAAGAACGAGGCGAAAATTTCGCAAATCGACCAAGAGCTTTTAAACTCGATTGAAAACATTTTTTTTAAACTGGCTTTTAAAAATCCCCACCCAGGTGAGTTTAAAAAAAAGTACTAATATACCAAATATTGTTCCTAACGAGTTCAATTCTTTACTAATTATTTTATTATTTGAAATTTAAGAAAAAATTATTTAAAAAAAAGGTTTTGTTCAAATTGAGAAACTGCGACTGAAGTTTCAATTATCAGTGAATCCAAGTTTTATAATAAGACAAGCAATAATTACCTTGGCAGAGTTTCATTATTTTAATTTGTTGTTCATCTCGATAACTGGTTAATGTAAATATTGGATTATTTTTATCTTTCAAGAGATATGAAATTAAAGGTCGTCTTCATTCAACAACATAAAAAATTTCTATTTAAAATTAAAATACATTAACATAACTTTTCAAAAGTCATATTCAATTAAAAGTATTATTTATTTATTCAAAAATTAATCCCGATTCATTTTCTAAATGCAATGATCAAAAGTGACTTTTTCGAATATTTAAAAAAAGGACAAAAAATTGTCAAGTTGCGACAAAGAGGAGTTGAGAGTGTAAGACGTATAAATAAATAAAACAAGGTATCTGTTTGGCAATTGATTGTGATAATATGAAACTTGCATAAGGCGAAAAACTGACGAGGACACAGGTGAAAGGTTGTGTAATAAGCGAGCAGAATACGGTTCTACTGCAAAGCGAGCTGCATTGCTAATGACTAGTGTGGTATCTGCGACCGTCTAATTTGACCAGTAGAACGTCATTCTCCTCGGCTGATGTCCCCTCAAGTCATTGCTCAAAATCCAAAACGATTAACTTCAACTATTTGTACTTTCTCCCGCAATTCAAAATATGGACTTTGAAAATAGACTGTTTTTCAGGATAAATCAATTTTGTGATATTTGGGTCGAATTGACCCATTTTGGGTCGTATGAACCCAGTCCAAATCAGATAAACCCATTTTGGGACATGTGAAGCCATTTTTAGCGGATTTAACTAACTGGGGATAAGTAAAACAATTTTAGTCCTTATGAATCCACTTGGAACAAGAAAAAACCATTTTGGGCCTTATGAATCCAGTCTAAATCAAATAGACCCATTTTGGGACTTGTGAAACCATTTTCAGCCGATTTAACTGATTAGGGACAAATAATTCAGTTGTAATCCTTATGAAGCCACTTGGAATAAAACAAAAACATTTTGGGCCTTATGAACCCAGTTTAAATCAGATAAACCCATTTTGGGACTTGTGAAGCCATTTTTAGTGGATTTAACTGACTAGGGGCAAATAAACCAAATTTAATCCTTGTGAATCCACTCGGAATAAAACAAAAACATTTTAAACTAGATGAACTCAGTCCGAATAAAATGAATCTATATTGGGACTTATGAACCCATTTTGGAACTTATGAACCCAGTCCAAATCAAATGAATCCATCTTGGGTCTTATGAAACCATTTTTAGCCAATTTAACTGACTAGAGACAAATCAAGCAATTCTAATCCTTATGAATTCTCTTACAAATGAAAAAAGAAACTTTTTTGACATTGTGAACCCAGTCCAAATCAAATAAACCCGTTTTGGGACTTGTGAAGACATTTTTAGCCAATTTAACTGACTAGGAACAAATAAATCAATTTTAAACCTTATAAATCCACTTGGAATGAAACAAAACTTTTTGGGCCTTATGAATCTAGTTCAAATCAAATAAACCCATTTTTTGACTAGTGAAACCACTTTTAGCAGATTTAAATGACTAGGGACAAATAAACCCATTTCAATCCTTATGGATCCACTCGGAATGAAACAAAAACATTGTAGACCATATTAACTCAGATCAAATAAAATGAACCCATATTGGGACTTATGAACCCATTTTGGGACTTATGAACCGAGTCCAAATCAAATGAATCTATCTTGGGACTTATGAAACCATTTTTAACCAATTTAACTGACTAGAAACAAATCAACCAATTCTAATCCTCATGAATCCCCTTGCAAGTGAAAAAAAGCTATTTTAACCTTGTGAACCCATCCCAAATCAAATAAACCCATCTTGGGACTTATGAAAATATTTTCAGCCGATTTAACTGACTAGGGACAAATAAACCCATTTTAATCCTTATGAATCAACTGGTAATTGAAAAGAAAACATTTTGGGCCTTGTGATCTCAGTCCAAATCAAATAAACCAAATTTGGGACTTATGAAACCATTTTTAGCCAATTAACTGACAAGAAACAAATCAACCAATTCTAATCCATGTGAATCCTCTTGCAAATGAAAAAAAAAACTTTTTTGACCTTGTGAACCCAGTCCAAATCAAATAAACCCAGTCCAAATCAGATAAACCCATTTTGGGACTTGTGAAGACATTTTTAGCCAATTTAACTGACTAGGGACAAATAAACCAAATTTAATCCTTATGAATCCACATAAAATAAAACAAAAACATTTTTGGCCTTATGAACCCAGTCCAAATCAGATAAACCCTTTTTTTGACTTGTGAAACCATTTTTAGCGGATTTAACTGACTAGGGACAAATAAAGCCATTTTAATCCTTATGAATCCACTCGGAATAAAACAAAAACATTTTAGACCATATGAACTCAGTCCAAATAAAATAAAACCATATTGGGACTTGTGAACCCAATTTGGGACTTATGAACCCAGTCCAAATCAAATGAACCCATCTTAGGTCTTACGAAACCATTTTAGCCAATTTAACTGACTAGAAACAAATCAACCAATTCTAATCCGTATGAATCCTCTTGCAAATGAAAAAAAAAACTTTTTTGACCTTGTGAACCCAGTCCAAATCAAATAAACCCATCTTGGGACTTGTGAAGACTTTTTTAGCCGATTTAACTGACTAGGGACAAATAAACCAAATTTAATCCTTATGAATCCACTTGGAATAAAACAAAATCATTTCGGGCCTTATGAACCTAGTTCAAATCAAATAAACCCATTTTTTGACTTGTGAAGCCATTTTTAGCAGATTTAACTGACTAGGGACAAATAAACTCAGTTTAATCCTTATGAATCCACTCGGAATAAAACAAAAACATTGTAGACCATATGAACTCAGTCTGAGTCGAATGAACCCATATTGGGACTTATGAACCCATTTTTGACCCTGTGGACCCAGTTCAAATAAAATAAACCCATCTTGGAACTTATGAAAATATCTTGAGCATATTTAACTGACTAGGGACAAATAAACCCATTTTAATCCTTATAATTCAACTGGTAATTGAAAAAAACACATGTTGGGCCTTGTGATCTCAGTCCAAATCAAATAAACCAAATTTGGGACTTATGAAACCATTGTTAGCCAATTTAACTGACTAGAAACAAATCAGCCAATTCTAATCCGTGTGAATCCTCTTGCAAATGAAAAAAAACTTTTTTGACCTTGTGAACCCAGTCCAAATCAAATAAATCCATCTTGGGACTTATGAAAATATTTTGAGCAGATTCAACTCACTCAGAACGAATAAACCTATTTTAAACCTTATGAATCCACTTGGAATAAAACAAAAACATTTTGGACCTTATGAACCCAGTCCAAATAAAATAAATTCATTTTTTGACTTGTGAAACTATTCTTAACGGATTTAACTGAATAGGGACAAACAAAACCATTTTAATCCTTACGAATCCACTCGAAATAAAACAAAAACATTTTGGACCATATGAACTCAGTCCAAATCAAATGAACCCATCTTGGGAATTATGAAAATATTTTTAGCCGATTTAACTCACTAAGAGCAAATAAACCAATTTTAATCCTCATGAATCCACTTGGAATAAAATAAAAACATGTTGGGCCTTATGAAACCAGTCCAAATCAAATAAACCTATTTGGGGAATTATAAAACCATTTTGAGCCTATTTAACTGAATAGGGAGAAATAAATCAATTTGAAACCTTATGAATCCACTTGGAATAAAACAAAAACATTTTGGGCCTTATGAACCCAGTCCAAATCAGATAAACCGATTTCGGGACTTGTGAAGCTATTTTTAGCGGATTTAACTGACTAGGGACAAATAAACCCATTTTAATCCTTATGAATCCACTAGGAATAAAAGAAAAACATTTTGGGTCTTATGAGCTCAGTTGATATCAGATAAACCCATTTTGGGACTTATGAAAACATTTTTGGCTGATTTAACTGACCAGGAATCAATAAACAAATTTTAATCCTCATGAATCAACTGGTAATTGACAAAAATTGGGCCTTGTGATCCCAGTCCAAATCAAATAAACCCATCTTGCGACTTATGAAAATATTTTTAGCCGATTTAACTCACTAAGAGCAAATAAACCAATTTTAATCCTTATGAATCCACTTGGAATAAAATAAAAACATTTTGGGCCTTATGAAACCAGTCCAAATCAAATAAACCTATTTGGGGAATTATGAAACCATTTTGAGCCTATTTAACTGACTAGGGACAAATAAATAAATTTTAAACCTTATGAATCCACTTGGAATAAAACAAAAACATTTTGGGCCTTATGAACCCAGTTCAAATCAAATTAACCCATATTGGGAGTTATGAAAATATTTTTAGCCGTTTTAACTCACTAAGGACAAATAAACAAAATTTTAATCCTCCTGAATCAACTGGAGAAAAAAACATTCTGGGCCTTATGAATCCAGTCCAAATCAAATAACCCATTTTCGGACTTATGAAACCATTTTCAGCCGATTCAACTGATCAGGGACAAATAAACCAATTTAAATCCTTAATAATCCACGATAAATAAAAAACAAACAACATTTTTAGCCTTATGAAACCAGTCTAAATCAAATAAACCCATTTTGGAACTTATGAAACCATTTTTAGCTGATTTAACTAACCAGGGGTCCAAATCAAATATACCCATTTTGGAAATTATGAAACCATTTTCAGTCAATTTAACTGACTAAGGACAAATAAATCAATTTTAAACCTTATGAATCTACTCGGAATAAAAAAAAACATTTTGGGACTTATGGGCCCACTTGAAGTCAAATAATCCTATTTTTAGCAATATGAAGCCATTTGCACCCAATTTAATTGACGAGGGTCAAGTAATACCATTTTGGACCCTATAAACACAATAGAAATTATATAAACCCATTTTGGGTCTCATGGATTCATTTTCAGCCGATTTAACTGACCAGGGATAAATAATCAAATTTTAATCCTCATGAATCAACTGGGAATTAAAAAAAAACATTATGGGCCTTAACGACCCAGTCCAAATTAAATGAACCCATTTTGGGACTTATGAAACCATTTTCAGCCGATTTAACTAACTGGGGACAAATAAGCAAATTTTAATCCTTAATAATCCACTTTGAATTAAAAAACACTAGGGACAAATAAACCAATTTTAATCCTTATTAATCCACTTGGGATAAAAAAAAAAACATTCTGGTCAAATAATTTCATTTTTGGTAATGTGAAGCTATTTGTACCCGATTAAACTCACGAGGCTCAAATAAAACCATTTTGGGCCCTATGAACCCACAAGAAAATATATAAACCAATTTTGGGTCTTATGAACCCACTGAGATTAAAATAAAGCCATCTTGTGTCGTATGAACCCTCTCGGAATCAAAAAACCCTTTTTGTGCGGTATGAACCCACTCGGAAGCAAATGAACCCAATTTTGGGCATGACGAATCCGGTTGAAGTCCAATAATATACTGTTTTGGACTTTGAGATCCCAATTAGAGTAAAAAAATTAGGCCTTATGAATCACTCTTAGGCCCGCTTTATAATTAAAAAAAAACTTGTTGAGCCCTACAATATAAATAAACTGGATCAATCGGTCAAACCAAGGGTTTGACCGATTGATCCAGTTTTTGGCTATTGAACCCATTTTGGGGCATACTAACTAATTGGTATCAAGTGGGATCCTCGTTGTATGTTAGAAACATTTTTAGATTACTTTAACCCATTTTGAATGCCATGAACCCAACTGGGAATCAAATGAACCCATTTTGTAGTAAAATCCTTCTTTTAAAAATGAGTCATCTGTCCCACATATTTTTCTTGGCTCACTTGAACCTTTATTTTATCAATGAACCCACTTGGGCTCAAATGAACCCATTTCGGGTTCAAATTAATCCATTTTGGGACATACTAACTAATTGGTATCAAGTGGGATCCTCGTTGTATGTTAGGAACATTTTTAGATCACTTTAACCCATTTTGTATCCGATGAACCCAGTTGGGAACCAAATTAACCCATTTTGAAGTCAAATCCTTCTTTTAAAAATGAGTCATCTGCCCCACATATTTTTCTTGGCTCACTTGAACCTTCATTTCATAAATGAACCCAATTGGACTCAAATGAACCCATTTTGGGGACATACTAACTAATTGGTATCAAGTGGGATACTCTTTGTATGTTAGGAACATTTTTAGATTACTTTAATCCATTTTGAATGCCATGAACCCAATTGGGAACCAAATGAACCCATTTTTAAGTCAAGTCCTTCTTTTAAAAATGAGTCATCTGTCCCGCAGATTTTTCTTGACTCACTTGAACCCTTATTTCATAAATGAACCCATTCGGGTTCAAATGAACCCATTTGGACTCAAATGAGCCCATTTTGGGGGACATACTAACTAACTGGTATCAAGTGGGATCCTCGTTGTATGTTAGGAACATTTTTAGATTACTTTAACCCAATTTGTATCCGATGAACCCAATTGGGAACCAAATGAACCCATTTTGAAGTCAAGTCCTTCTTTTAAAAATGATTCATCTGTCCCACAGATTTTTCTTGGCTCACTTGAACCCTTATTTCATAAATGAACCCATTTGGGCTCAAATGAACCCATTTTGGGACATATTAACTAATTGGTATCAAGTGGGATACTCTTTGTATTTTAGGAACATTTTTAGATTACTTTAATCCATTTTGAATGCCATGAACCCAATTGGGAACCAAATGAACCCATTTTGAAGTCAAATCCTTCTTTTAAAAATGAGTCATCTGTCCCACAAATTTTTCTTGGCTCAATTGAACCCTTATTTCATAAATGAACCCATTTGGGCTCAAATGAACCCATTTTGGGACATACTAACTAATTGGTATCAGGTGGGATACTCTTTGTATGTTAGGAACATTTTTATATTACTTTAACCCATTTTGTATCCCATGAACCCAATTGGGAGCCAAATGAACCCATTTTGAAGTCAAATCCTTCTTTTAAAAATAAGTCATCTGTCCCACCGATTTTTCTTGGCTCACTTGAACCCTTATTTCATAAATGATACCGTTTGGGGCAAATGATACCGTTTGGGGTCAAATGAACCCATTTGGGTTCAAATGAACCCATTTGGGTTCAAATGAACCCATTTTGGGTCGCATTACCCCAATTTGGAAATATTTTGAATTTTCATTTGAATATTTTAAGAAGCAATTTGAGCATAAAATAAAAATTCAGACGATGAAATAAACATTTTTTATGTATTTAATAATATTGACTTAATTCTTGAGAAATACAACAATCTTAATAAATATTCGTCACTCATCATTAATCAAGTCCATATTAATTAAGAGAATACAAATCATAATATGGAAAATTAAAAGGCAAACTGGAACGCACTGTCTCAATGTCTTAATGAGTTTTAATAACTTTTTTATCTTTTAGATTAGACTCAAGGCTTGAGGAGCTCATAAGCGCATAAGTTATAAAACGTCTGACACAGGCTAGAAAAAATTTATTATCCGATTTTTGTCAGGTAATAAATATGAATAAATAAACTAGTTAATTGTTTCTCTCATTCACAATTAGTTTCAGTATTTTTAAATTGTTTTAATAAATAAATAAAATAATAAGAAATAAAATGATTAAATGGGTCTCAATAATTAAATTTTGGGGTCAAATGAACCCATTTTTGGGTAAAATCTTATTATTATAATTTTTTAAGCATAATAAAAAACTTCCGTTCCTTTTTTATATTTGGCTCAAATGAACCCCTCTTTTGGGTCCATATGACCCTAGGTTTTTTTACAACAAAAAGAATTGAACATAAAATAAGTCTAGGTACAAATAGCACCTTGGAATTTTCTTGGAATAAATTAAATTGGAATTGACAACAAATATTCTGGGTTCAATCAACTGGAACCACTTTTTCCAGATTTGAAATGTCGCTCATACCAGTTTAATCCGATTCTATTTACTCGATTCTGATTGTAAATCCGATAAATAATAGAAATGAAAATAAAAATTATCAGCATTTTAATAGAAATTTTTATTAATAAATTATTATTGAAGAAACAAATAATTTTTTCAGAAAAGGTAATTATAGGCTTTTTTAACAAACAGATAATAATAATGAACTCGTAAAATACAATAAACTAGAGACAGCGAAAATTAGCTAAATTATTATAATTATTTTTATGACGATTCTTTTTTTTTTCGTTATCGGGTTGGAAAAACTGGATTTTTTTTATGTAACAAGTTTTACTTATTTAGGAAACATGTAATTTGTAAACATAATTGCAAACAAGAATTTTTTCCAGCGATAGGTAGAAAATAAAAAAAAACTGCGTTGAAAAAATGTTATATCGGAAGGAATAAAAAAAATAAACTCAGTAAAATAAAGCTGACATCGGTCGGTAGCTCAGGCAGTAGCGCTTCGGCTACATAGCCAAAAGGTTGCGTGCTCGATTCTCGCTGCCTATACGTTTTTTTATTTATAAAAATGTTTATAAATGTAATTTCCGGATTTTATCGCCGATATTTTTAATTTTTCCAATAGTTTAACTGAAAAACAAAAAAATATACAGGTCAAGATGGTATTCATATTTCGTACCTTTCAAAGAAAAAATTTCTTTGATGCAAAAAATTTTAATGAATAAAAAATAAAATAAAAAAAGTGTGGGCAGCGAGAATCGAACACGCAACCTTTCGTTATACTTCCGAATGAAACACGAATTTTCTTGTATATTTGAGGAGATGATTTATAGATAAAAAAAATTTTTTTGTTTAATATTTGATTCAGTATTTTATATTTTGTTATCTGAAGAAATATTTTGTTACAGAAACGCAGACAGACCAAGTGAGAAAATAATTCACAGGTTGTATATTATCTCTTGACTAACATTGTGCACAAAAAAAATCCATCAACGTCGGAAAACATTGAGGAAGCACGAGACAGAGTTATGACTGATGTCAATGGTAATTTTTTTATACAATAAGAAAAATGTAATTATTCCCTGTGTAATTAGAAATAACGGTTTGAAAGAAAATGAGTAAAAAAGGTTTTCAATTTGAAAAAAAAAGAATGAAATAAATAAATTATAAAAAATGAAATAAAACAAAATGTATATAAAAAAAATATATAAAAAATAATATAGATAAATATATAAAATATAAACTTTATATTAAAACTAAATTTTTTTATTTGCAATTTTGTTCAAAAATACAAATTTCTGATGAAAAATACACAAACAACATAACCTAAAATTGTTGAAATAGTTTAAATATTTTGTTGAATCTATTGATTTTTTTTAACAATAGCAATTTTAAACGACAATCACTAACATAATATAACAAGAACTTGTTTGAGATTGAGAATATTCTTTTAAACCCAATTTTTTTTTCAATAACCGACTTCCTGTGAAAAATGATAACATAACCTAAAATTGTTCACAAACGGTAAATGTTTGAAATCCATGCCGATTTTCCATGAAAAACGCACGAGTAAAACCTGAAATTATTCAAAAAAATTTTATCTCTTTTGAAATCCAATGATTTTTTTATTTAAAAAATCTATTTCCGGTAAAAAATGCCAACAAAACCAGAAATTGTGCAAAAATGATGAAAAATTCTGGAAATCCTGGAAAAAAATTTCCCGACAATTCCAGCTTTTTTCCAGGTATCTCAAGTTGTTTGCAGATATAATTTTTATAGTACGGCGCCATTACAATATTTCGAATTATTTTAAACAATCGACTCGGAATGTATATACAGTTTCGCGAGTTTATACCTTAAATAATTTTTTTTTCATTTTCTATGTATTCAATTAATATGTTTAATTTAGAAAGCTTTGATAAATTATATTACAAGACATATTTAATTATATTAGGACCATCAATTAATTAAATACTTAAATAATACTATAAACAATGTTTATTAAACATAATTAATTAATTATTAAATTAAAATTATAATAACAATATATAAGAAAAATAAAAAATAAAATATTATAATATTATAATAGAAATCTGTATTATCATCGGAGAAGGTAAGGAATCGAGAAGAGAAATCCACACATAAAATGGAAATCTACAATATCGACCAGTTATATTCTCCTATACAGCAAATATTTTAACGTCATTTCAGACAAGATGGAGAATAAACATTTTTAATTAAATTTTATTACGAAAAAAGATCTTCTCCTTTCACTCCGCTGGGATTCGAACACCAGATCAACTGATTTTCGGTCAGGTGCTTTAACCACTGAGCTAGAGAGAGATCAGAG